>DWMA01000672.1:0-10302 GCA_018252035.1 Urbanus sp. 3 SS-2014
TTCCCGGCCAGACAGATATCTGAATGATGAATTTAGATTTCTGTTCTAGGTCTGGGTGTTTGTGCATTTGTGTTTGTGTCCATGGCACCCACTACACAGGAGATTTTTTTTCTGTCATTATTAGCATGTTCTTTAACCGGAGTGAAAGGTGACCAGGATTATTGACACATTTCATAATAAGACCTATTCATGACCAAGAATCACTTGTGGGTTCCCAATAATATAATGTGGGACATAATAATTATGCAATAAAGTAAAATAAATGACTACTATATTTTATATTATGGGCATAAGTTTTCAAGTACATATAGAGAATACATTTACGCCAAGTGAAGTCTCACTATCAAAAAAGGTGCTCGGTAAAGCGTTGTATGGAAACTGTGAGATTGAATGAATATGAATGACGGTAAAAGAAGTATTATACATGTGTAATTGTTTAAGGCTCAAATATTTATGCTTAAAATTTCTTTGTAATGAAATTCTACAAAAAAAATATATATGGATTTTATAATTTGACGTATACTGAATTATTTTTAAAGTTAATTTGCACAAAATGTTAAAAATCTACGGGATCGCTCATTATTTCTATGATCCCAAGTAAATTAATAGACAATTTAAAAGAGCACTACAGCTATTTTGTCCTTATTGCAACCCAATTTCGTCCTTTTGTACTTATGTATGGTGGGAAACATAAAGCCTGATTTATTATTTTCTTTTTTCCATTTACATCAATTAGTATTTTTGAATTTTATTTTCTTTAAAATTGCTATGATTTGGAAGAAGACTGAGTAGAAAGGCATCGTGAAGAATTCATTTTTATACCATGGACTAAACTCATGAATCATATTAACATACGGGTACGAAAGTGATTATTTTAAAATATGATCTTTCTCGAACATGATATTTTGATGTACCTGGATACTTGCTTGTTTACACATAATTTGCAGTGTGAAGTGAAGTTTACATTTTGAAAACGAATAGCATTTAAATAAACCTTGTGTACTATTAAATTATGAAACTTATAGCTGCTATTTATTTGTAATGTTAATTTTGTAAGTAGGTGTGTCTTAGTTTTCGGGGACATAAGTATGTTTCGAATGATTTAAAGGTAGATATTGCACAATTAATCTTAATAAAACTATTCACGATATTACCTTGTTTCATGTCATCAATTACTCAATTTATGTGAAATGTGATGCTACTTATAGTTATTTTATTTGTCTAATAGTGCAGTTGTATAGGTACATAACTTTAACTACATATAAATCATATATGTAATATGCTTAGTTACAAAATATTTATGGTATCTAATGCAGTGCATCTTAGTTGCTGCGTATCAGTTACACAAAATAATAAATAGGTTAATTTTGTAGTTTCCATTAGGGTCACAATCCTTGTAATGTCCCCCTTTAATATCTGTTTTGTTGAAATTAGCGTCAATTTGCTGTAGCACAAGTGTTTTATGTGAATATTTTGTAAAGTACCTATTATTGGTACTCATTCTTCAGTTCACCATTACTTTACAACCATGTAATTTTGTTCCTATTGCTTTTGTTGTTGTTTGAGATGACTGTACTTCCAGAGGAACACATGTGGCAATGTAGATAGGATGGATTGTTTGAGCTATTAATAAATGTTTATAATAAATTGTATTATTAAGGACAACATCTTTTTTTAATATTCCCCGAAACATGTTACACTACACTAAAACATAAAGAAACCCTGCAGCTTACATCTCTTAAATGAGAATTTATTATTTTAACTCATTATTATTACAGCTTATTATTTTATTTTTGCAATGCTACAACTAATGTGTATTATGTACAACCATGATTGTCAATGAATATTAAACATTTATCTGGAAATAAGAATCTGCCACCAATTGAATGAGGCATAATTATTTACCAAGAACTTCAGATCTGTTATGCAATAATTACTCAACATTATAGGTTACACAATTCAAATAAAATTACCAAAAAAATATAACAACCATTTAAGAAAACTTAGCACACAAATAATATTTTTTATACTGGTCATATTAAATTTTGAGTGTTCCACTGGAAGCACCATTTGGGTGTCTCCACTTTTGAAATAATTGGCAGGTCACATTGGTGGTGTGCACTTCCCTGAAATTGTGGTGGCGGCCATGTGCTTTAGTTATTTTGATAACATTCTGTACCTGAGAATATATCAAAATATGGCAAAATGATAAAACAATATAAGCTAAAATGGAAATCATGGATGAAACTACTTTTAGTATTAGATAGTGCTCTAATAACAATCAATAAGAACTTAATAAATTCAGCCTTTGTAGATTTAAATAAAATAAAAATCACAGTTGTAAGATTTATTTACTTATGTATATAAACATGTCCATTTTTTTATAAAAGTCCAACAAGTGCTTGAACAGAACTTAAAATACAATATCACATAAAGTATGCAACATAGCCTATAGACAAATATAGAATATAGTAATTTATGACATGCTGTCGATGAGGGAGGCACGCATGGTGGAGGTGATTGCAGTGGGCTTGGCATCATTCAGTTTAAACACACTTTCTATTACTGATATCTCTGTGGATGTGGTGTCCATGCCACAGAATGAAATCCAATCGTTGACAACCAGTCCCGCAGCCACCACTTCACTGCCTCGGTTAACCGTGCCGGCCACCAGCGGCACTTGGAGCAGAGACGACAGTTCATCTTGATCTTGTATAGTCGTCTTGGGGTGCACCAGCCCCCCGCGGTTGCTCAACGCAGTGTAAGAGCCCACCAGCACGTTCCCGGCTACCGTTTGCCGGAACACCTCCACGTTCAATGTGTCCGCCAGTATCTCTTCAGTGTCGCGGTCCAGGTCCGGATGTACGAGGGCGACGTAGTCGTTGCACGCTATGACGTTACCCAAGGCGCTTAACCGCTCTTCGACGCGGCGCACCTTCACGGCGTCCGGTAAGCTGTTGCGAATGTGCTGCAACTCCGTGTCCGACGTCGACGACGGCACCAGTAACCCGTTCTTATTGGCGACCGTCATCCTTCCGATGATGCGGCATCCCGCGATACTCACATGCACCACGGGAACGGTGTCTGCTAACTCTGCTTCAAACACGCTGTAGAAGTTCTCTGAACCGCCAATAGCAACAAGGCAGTATGAATTTGTAAGTTTACTGAACACTCCCACTTCATTATTATTTTCAAATTGGACACGGACCGCCATGATTGTTTCCTTTAATTCGGTATTTTGTATTATTTACAACTGTATTACAATAGATTTCACAATGAAATACAATCTTCACGTGGGGAAGAATGCAAAACATCGATTGAATCAACTGACGTTTATATTTATATTGTCAGTTTGATATTGACATTAGGCTTAGGCACGTCCTGTAAATCGTACCGAAAAATAAAAACCGATTTCATATAGGTACCTCGATATCGATACACTAGGCAATCTATTATAACAAAATTAAACTCAGTAATTGTCATAATAATGTACGAAAATAAACTACACTAGGTAAAATAATACGTATCTGAGTCGTAGTAACTTAACAGGGGCGCCCCCCTGCCGCGGAGCTGTTAACATCTCACCTCTGTGTCTCCCGACTTAAAAATCCGTAAATGTAGTTTGCAACGTGATATTGTGTAAAAAAAATATATGTACATAAACTTAAAGTGTCCATCTATAAACTGGTATAAAGAAATAATCAATTAAGTGCTACAAAGTGTGTGCAAAATCAAACAAAAGTTTAAAACATTTCAAGTGACAGTTGAGTTAAAGTGCAATGAATGGTGACTGTGTTTATAAATGAGTCATCAACTGGTTGCTAACCAGTACTAACTCTGTCCACTAGTAACAACAGATCCTAACTTTCGTCAAAGACGATAACGAATGCGTAGCTCTTTTGCGCAAACACAGTACCATATGCACGTCGAACTTCGTCACCAAGATCAATCCCCAGCGTCCTATACAATAATATCGTTTTCTTTTTTTTATTATTTTTTTTTTCTCCGTTTTTTACTGCTTTTTTCTATAAATCTAAATAGAAAAAAAACTGAATATACATAGACATTTTCCTCTACGACACCCATAATAATGAATTCAACAAAGAAGTGCGCAGGTTGCAAAAACTCTTTGCCAAAGAGGGAATATTTGCAGTGTCATACATGTAAGGCCAGGTACGACATTGAATGCGCTAATATAAGTGTAAAATCCTTTAATTTAATGGACAGAAAGGACCTCTGGAAGTGTCCTGAATGCATAAGCAAGCAGCCAAAAAAGGGAAACACTAACACCCCAATACGCAGTAGCGCGACAATAACAGAGGCATCATCACTTGAGAGCCAGCAAAAACCCTACACATCACCATATGATACTGGAAGCGACGATAATTATGTGACCCATCGTGCTAAAACTATGCGTCCAACACGGTCAACTGAAAAATGCAGCCCAGCTTCAGACACCTTACAATTAACCAGTAGCCCTAACTCCGATTCAATGTCAGAACTGAAACTTTATATAAAGGAACTGTTACAAAGTGAAGTGGGAAGTATTCGAGAAGCCATTGCAACATTAAGTAACACAATACAAGCCCAAAACAACCGAATAGAACATCTAGAGGCCAGAATAACTCTACTGGAGAACAAACCCAAAGAGATACAAACTTCGGATACATCATCGCTGGAAAGTGTGATTTCAAAGCTGCAATCAGATATTGTTGAGCGAGACCAAACTTTGCTCTGCAATGATGTAGAAATATCCGGCTGCCCGGAGGTCGCAAACGAAAATTGCACTCACCTAACCCTCATGGTAACGAAGAAGATTGGTATAGAGATTGACGAGAGAGATGTCGTGAGTGCTGAGAGAGTTGGTCCTATACGATCAACAACGGAGAATGGGACAACGCCGCGTTCGAGACCTCTCGTAGTGCGATTGGCACGTCGTGCTACAAAAGACGCTATCTTGCAGGCCGCACGCACTCGACGTGATCTTGACACTAGTGGCCTTAACCTACCAGATCCTAAAAGACGTGTGTATATAAACGAACGACTATCAAACTACAATCGGTACTTATTCCAAAAAGCCCGATCTCTTGCTCGCGAAAAGGGCTTCAAGTTTGTATGGACGCGCGAGGGTAAAATATTTGTGCGACAAGAGCAAGGAAGGCCTCGTCTCAGATTGCGGAATGAGTTAGACCTACCAAGGGTTTTTGGAAATGATTAAGTTTGATCATATGTGCTTGAGTTTGTTTAGAAATAGTTATTACCACAAAATTGTTATGCACTGTTCATGTTTTAATCCATCTTTTTTTGAATTTGAGACTGAAGTAAAAAACATAAATATTTATTCTGTATACATAATACTAATACATACTAATTTACAAAAAATAACTACGTACAAGCAAAAATTATTCACTCAAATACATTCACATACACATACACACGCTTGCGTATACAATACATTTTCTTATGAAAGCTCCCTATTTAGTATTTTATATAACATTTAACAATGGCTACATCAAAAAAAAAATGTTTGAAATTAGGATTATTAAACGCCAGATCCTTAAACACGGGACAAGACGAATTGTATGCTACTATTTCAAAACACGCTCCTGATATTCTAGCGATTAATGAGACGTGGCTGAAACCAGGTGAAGAGGGACTTGCACCGGCAATACCTAACTATAAATTTATTCATAAGGCTAGACAGGATAGAAGGGGAGGAGGAGTGGGTTTTTTTGTTAAAAAGGGGATCTCGGTGAAGGTGCAACAACATCCACCCTCTGCCTTAGAACAGCTGTGGCTTCAAGTTCACCTACCAGGAGCTAATATGGCTTTAGGGACGGCGTACAGACCTGAAAGTATAAACGTGACTGAAGCTCTAGACTCCCTCGGTGAATCAATAAACGTTATGGGACATTGTGACCATGTTTGGATTTTAGGGGACATTAATATTGACATGAGTCAAAGCAACACCTCAAAAGTGCAAGAACTTTTGAGCTTCTGCTATCAACATGGCCTAAATCAAATAGTAAAAGAGCCAACAAGAATTACAGATCACACGCAAACCATTATAGACTTAGTCATGACGGATAAACCCTTAATATGTAAAAATGTTAGTATATTCCACAATAACTGTTTAAGCGACCATGCATTAGTAGTAGTCGATGTTAATATAAAAAAACCTAAATTGAAAAATCACATTAAATACCAAAGAGCGCTACATAATATTAATTTAGATTATTTTTCTCAAGACCTAAAATGTATTCCGTGGGACTATATTTCCGCACTTGACAGCGTAGACAAAATGGTAGAGGCTTTCAATTCAATAATTTTAAAGCTATTTGATATTCATGCACCAATATATAGAACGACTGTTATAGATAAACCAAAACCCTGGATAACAAGTATGTTAAAATTTATGATGACTTTGCGAGACAATGCTTTAAAAAAAGCCAATAAATACAAAACGGATAGTAGCAAAAAATATTATCGTAGCTTAAAAAATCTTGTTACAGCAACAATTGAATGGGAGAAAAAAGCCTTTTTTAACCACACCATTAATTCGCACCTGAAAAATCCTGCTCTTCTCTGGAGAAACATAAGAAATGTGACCCAAAACAATTACTCCCAAACTAACCCCATTCCAGATACTCTAAATGATCCCAACATCATTAACGACCATTTTTTAAATTTGCCATCCACCTCAAAAGTATCAAGCGCAAGCCCAGTCAACCTCATAAAGCCCGTTAAAGGTGACTCTCTGGAACTTAAACCTACTACAGAAGCAGAGGTCGGAAAAATCATTAATAGTATTACAACAAAAGCAGCAGGCGACGACTGTCTCAATATTGATATGATTAGGCTAACTCTCGATACAACTCTCCCTATTATAACAAAAATTATAAATAAGTCAATTCAATCAAACATTTTCCCTACCTGCTGGAAAAGAGCCCTAGTAAGACCCATCCCTAAAAAAGATAATGTTACCGAACTCAAAGACCTGCGCCCAATTTCAATCCTTCCCGTACTTTCGAAAGTTTTGGAAAAGGTAGTTCTATCACAGGTGTTAGAATATGTTGAAAGAAAAAATATAATCCCTAAATTCCAATCTGGATTTAGAAGGGGCCATGGGACAGAAACTACGTTGATACACGTTACCGACGATCTAACTGAGGCATCAGACATGGGTCTCAGTAGCATAATGATACTATTAGACTACTCGAGGGCATTTGATTGTTTAGACCCGGGGCTACTACTGGAAAAACTTGAGAGATATGGCTTCTCTTTAAATACTTGTCATTGGTTTCAAGCTTACCTTACTGGCAGGGAGCAAGTAGTTGTAACCGAAAATAGCGACGGAACTAAAAAAATCTCCACTGCTAAACCAGTTAGAAGAGGCGTCCCGCAAGGTTCATTGCTGAGCCCAATCCTGTTCTCCATCTTCACTTCTGACATGCCTAACCACATAAAATCTTGTAAGTATCACTTGTACGCCGATGATACGCAAATTTACTATTCCTTCCATCCTAATAACACGCAAGAAGCTATAAGAATAATTAACGATGACCTAAACAACATCTACACTTGGTCCCAAGAAAACTCTCTCATTCTAAACCCGTTAAAATCACAAATGCTAGTATTAGGTACCAAACACCAAATAAAATGTGTATTAGAGTGTGAAAACAAAATAATGATTAATGGTATAACACTAGATCCTGTAAATTCCGCCCGCAATCTTGGTCTCGTCTTGGATGGAGAACAGAAGTTTATAGAACACGTAAACAACAAAATCAAGACAGCGTTCTATAAACTAAAAACGCTATATAAGATCAGGCCATACATAAAATCGGACCTTCGATTACAACTATGTGATTCACTCGTACTATCACAGTTCAACTACTGTAGCTCTGTTTTTGGCCCTAGAATTAGTACCAAAACAGAGAGTGCTATACAGAGAGTCCAAAATGCCTGTATTCGGTACTGTTTTGGTGTACCAAAAAGAGAACATATAGCGCCTTACCTAAACAGAAAACACATACTCAACATGAGGGCAAGAAGAGAGTTACAATACGCATGTACAGTACATAGGGTCATTTGGAACAGTAAACCGGAATACCTATTCGAAAAACTCCGTTGGGTTAAAGACAACTCTCACCGTAGTCTGCGTCGAAACGCAATGAGCCGTCTGTTTTTCCCTGCACATAAAACGACTCGCTATAGAGGATGTTTCAAGTTTGCTGCAGCAAAGATATGGAACGACCTGCCACCCCCTTTAAGAAACAAAATGAGCACAGAGAGTTTCAAAAAAAAGTATAAAAGTGCACTGCTTAAGAGGCAACTTGCTGCAGAAAACTTGAAATTAGCCTATAACAAATACCTCAATCTGAAGGAATACTTCTAAGGATCTCGTAATTAAAATAAAGCCCTACCAATTACACACACCGTCATAAACACACATACACAACTCACACTGAAATATACAAACACACACACACACACACAAAAACACACACATACTAGTTCTCTTATACACACACTCAGTCTCTGATTTAATAGTTTTTATTTTATGTTTCTGCCTTTGATAATAAAAAATGTTTTTAATATGTAACTTACTTTTACCGTAATGTCTGGTTTTGTAACATAAATAACTAACAGCAGTAGGGAGGGCGGGGACTATTAATTCCCGTACAACATCTCAGGGACTGGGGCGGCTGAAAATCAGCGCAGCTCAGGACTTGGTTCCTGAGTCAGCATTAGCTGAGCCGCCTCCATTTGCACTCAAACTGTATTGTATATTTCAACTGCACTGTATAATTAATGTAATTTAATTATTTACCTCCGAACTGTTTTTGATGCAATAAACGATTATTATTATTATTATTATTATATCCCATCCATACTCTGAAACATTCCTTTAGTATCTGAATTTTCATTTATCTGATTGAATCGAACTTCCGCCGATAGATGGCGCTAGTAGTCCTAAAAAAATAAGTTGGTGAAATTTTCTAACATTATTATTCTTCATCATCACTTTTATTTCTGTTTTGTATTCTGTCCTGGTTTTACACCATCAATATAGGTACTTACCAAAGGTCTTGTTCCTATATTTTTCTGGATAAAAATAATAATGAAAATGCTCCTAAAGGTGGTAGAGCCAGAGAGGTTCGGTTCCAGCCACTCTCGCGCTATATCTATTCCTACCTAATAAGAGCAGTGTTAAGTGCTGCTATGATTTGAAGGGCGTGGTAAGGGAGACATACTTATCCGAGGGGTAGCAACGCATGTGTGACCGACTTCAGGTAGTACTATTTAAATCTTATGGGATTGATCACTGGTATCCATGGACGGCTGTGATCGCAATCCATTAGGTGATGTGCTTGCTTATTTGCCGTCTCATTATTGTAAAAATCCATTCAAGGGTCAGATACCCTTAGGTCAGATACCTAACTAGACTTCAACCTTTTTGGAGTTATTATTAAATGTTCATGGGTAGCAGTGACCATTTACCATGTAGACACGCTCGTTTGCAGTGCAATGAAAAGGTAAAAAGTCTTCTTAAATTATTTCCTCACATTAAAACTATTTTTGTACCTACATAAAATGGAAAGATATTTTGCTAAAATTATCTTAATAACACATGGGTTGTAATTTGTAAATTACTAAAAAGAAACCTTATAGGATAAATATATCTACATCTATAAAAAAATAAAATTGTCTGTTTGTAATGTCAAAATAACAACTATTACTAAATGTATATGAAAGTACACACGTTACCTATAACAAAAATACAAGTTTTTTATGTCTGTTTAGCTGAGGCAATCTTCTAAACTGCTGGACCGATTTTGACGAGAATTTTAATGAAAGATAGCTGAAGGCCTAAGGCGCAACTGAGGCTACTTAAACTTTTACTTATCTTTAAATATGTATAGATACATTTGTATACCTTTTTACTTCTTAAACGCGTTCGAAACGCGCGGATCAACTAGTTTATTCATAATATAGCTACCATTCTGTTTACCCTGTTGTTTAAATGTTTAAAGCCTTCCAAGGCAAATAAAGGCAGGTGTTTCAACAAGCATTACTTAGTAACACTTAGTAGCAATTTGTTTAAGTACTTGTATTTATCAAGCGACAAAAATGTGGTAGACTATTATAAAGACATCAGGAATGAAATTAAAAATATTACTTTGTTGTTTTAACAATAAAAATATTATGTTGTTAATAAGTACATAATATTTTTATTTATTTATTTAACAATTTATGTACACACAATAAACATAAAAATAAAAAGACATAAATAAATGG
>DWMA01000673.1:0-10298 GCA_018252035.1 Urbanus sp. 3 SS-2014
CCGAGGGTCCTGGGTTCGATTCCCAGCGAGGCGGAAATTTGAATGATGAGTTTAAATTTCCGTTCTTGGTCTGGGTAATGTGATTATCACGAGGTGAGGACGCGTTTTGAGCATTTTATCATGATATCAGTACAGTACCCTTTTATACCGTGTAACGAAATTGGATTAAGTAGCTATATAGTGGAATACTGGCCATTGTAGAAGTTTGGTGTTTAACGTTGATATAATATCATTTATCAAGCTTAATAGTTGAGTATACCAAAAAGTTATAACTCACAGTTTAAGAGGTTAAGAAGAGCATACAAAACACGTTGAGTCTTAATTTTATAAGAACGTACGAGTTGCGTATATAGGTAGAAATATTTGATAAAAAGCATACCTATATAGTAGATAATTGGTGAAAATATGTAGTAGTCTTTCTGATTACTATAAAATTGTACACTGAGTTAAATACAATTTAAACTAAGCAACTTATCCAAGACCGTCTTAGGAAAATAACATCGTCGTGGTTTTTTTATGTCTCAGCTGAAGCCACAAGCGTCTGGTGCAATTTAAAACTCATTTGTGTAGTGCTTTTATATTTGCTTATTTTTCTTAATATTATGTTTAATAAGGTAAAGCGTTGTCTAATGAATGGTTCGAAAACATCTGGTAAAACCACGCTTTACTAAGTAATTAAAATTACTTTTATAATATGCATAATCTTCTTAATATCTGTAAAATGTTTGCACTGTCTTCAAATATTGTATTTTCGTTTCATTAAATATCCCACATCAAATACAGATCTAGAGAAATGATAGACCTGATGATGATGTTTGTCGAGGGCTGGTTTCTTATTAAATATGACTTTTGTCACAAAAACAGTAGGGATTTGATTCCGAAATAATACGAGCTTTGTACGAAATTTACAAAAAAGTGCTAACGCTTGACACCACAAGGAATTCATTGAAGTGTATACCTATAGGGGTAAGATGAAACACTTTTATCGTTATTCGTTTTTTTTGGCTACCAGTGTTGTTATATTATTTTTTAGTTTTATCAAAGTGTTTTTTTTTTAATATTTCGTAACGATTACTTAAATAACGGTATTACTTAAATGTTCTAATTTCGAATACTAGGAGAAAACTAGTGATAATAAATAGTTGAATCATATGTGTACAGAAAAGAGAGATAAATATAAATCTCACGATTATATTTATACAATAGTAGGTATCTATATCGTACATGAAACCAAGCAATAACGAAATGGAAGCGAGATTTATTTGCGGTGCCGCGAACTACTGGCCGCATGTGAGCTAATGCTACAACCCCCCAGAGACAATTTAAAATTCATACCACTTTGTATCTGCCCAATTAAAAGCTTCATTAATAGGTAATGAAAACGAAATGTTTATCCGGCGATTTATCACTGGAGGGGCGATTATCGCGTTGATTGATATTCATAATAGCACCAATTAAGTTGTTCGTTGTTATGTAGTGGACAATACTTTGGTAAAGTATATACCTATATATTATGTGTGTGTCACCTTGTTATGGGAGAAATTTATATGTAATGTATGTACGTCTAAGGACCTACCTATAAGTAGGTATGTTATTTAGCGTTTTACTATTTTGATGTACCTAAACTATTAATTAAAATACAATGTAAGGCGTATAACAATATAGCAGTGCTATTGACAAAAACAATGAATTTTCATCCTTAGGTAGCTAACACACGAGCGACATTTCTTGTCAACTTACGGTGACGTTCGTAAACATAAAGTGTCGTTCGACTATTAGCTACCTTATGAGAACGCATGTCTGCGTATGTACCTAGCACTTCCATTTGCGCTTAGGTATATATTGAATGACTGTCGCTCGTGTTGCTTCCCTAAGATAACCTAAAAACATCACAAAAATCATAAATTCGCTCAAGGATTTAATTAAGGAGCTAAAAATCCAAATTAAGCATTAGCAAATTAAAGCAATCTTAACTTCTGACAGTAGATAGCATATAATCTGTAAAGTAAGCACTGGCTGAAGCTACAGAGCACTAGAAAAGCAGAACAATCCAGTAGAAATGGAAGATAAACAAGGTTCTATGCAATGTAAACAAGAGAGTACGCTTTAGGGACGCTTCAAACACCTCGCTGCTTCATTACGAGCTAGTGTATCTGCAGTCGACTTGTTGTATCTTATTAAAGCACTGTGCTAATGAAGAAGTCGTGAACTGGACTTAGTTTGGAAAACAAGCTAGATTTCCATTAAATAAATGAAATCGGAACATGTTGATGTTTGACGACTCGCGTGGCGAAGCGGTTCCGAGTTCGATACCCGGCCAGACTGATTGATGAATCTAAATTTCTGTTCTAATTCGGTGTGATAGTGTATTCGTCTTTATCTGTGTTCATGGCACATACGACGGGGGATAAAATCTACGTGTCGAGAGTGTAGAAATTGTTACTTATTTAACTTTTTTATAATGTTGACTTAAACCAAAGTGTACAAATATATCAGATTTTTTTACCGTCTGATAAATCCTAATAGATCTGGTGTATCCGTCGAGTACCTTTCATTCACTCAGTAATTTTCCGGTATTCACTTAAATAAATTCTAACGAGCCACTTTTGCCTTCGCCTACTGAACACATCTTTAAAGTAGTAAAAAATTAATAGTCTGTTATTTACGTAACTACTTTTTAACTAAATACGTATAAATAAAATATGCAAAATATAGAAACCATAATAAAGGTTGATCTTTAAAATGGTTGAACTAAGTTTTAGAGGCGGCAAAGATACATAGAATGGCACAGCTATAGCTTCTAAAACATTCAGGATTTCTGCAAAAAATTACAATAAAAATCATAGCCTATTTGATGTCATGTTTAAGAAAGACCTTTGCGCACTCTTGAAAATAACAATCCATCCGTCTTGACTCGCAACGTAATACCGGTTGTTCAATCTAGCTCTTATCTAAAATCAGGATTTGTGTGAAACACTTTTTACCCTAAACGCTTTAACCTTTTCGTGTGGATATCCATTTCAATAAGCGATAACAATTTATATTGGCACCTGGCTTATTTATTGCAATATATCTCACCGGATCCAGCAAATTGGCTGTCGACGTGTCTGCAAACATGAAATGGAAAATCTTCGCAAGCTTTTCCCGGCTATTATTCGTATAGTGTAGGACTGCCGGAAAATTTATAGTCTCATAGCAGTATCGATATTTGTAGATAGATAATAGTAGTCTATCGATATGACTCAAACTATTTACAAAATTATTATCGGTTGTGATATTTTTAGGACCGGTACACATACTGTAACGGTACCTCTTCAATAATTGTGCTATATGTGAAATGAAGATATATAGGTCACTTACGCCGTATACTACTAGCAAAATGAGCTTTAAAACAAACCGAATTCAGATATCGAAGAAACCATAGAAACATTAATCAGATGGAAGTAACTAAAAGAGACTGGATAACAAGAGTGCAACAATCCAACAATGTATTACGACAGGCTGAAAAACATGGAGTTCCAGATAGATTTATCATCTTTGAAACATAACGTTCATATACTTATGTTATTAAGTGACATGACTCCTAGAAAAAAGTTACATGATTTTTTTTATAACACGACCATTTGGCAATATTCATAGGCAAATATGAAGTAATCGATATAGTAGCAATGTCAACAAATAAGTGAAATACAGCAAAAGTATTCAATGATTTAGTATGAACACTATCTATAAATCGATAGTCGATTTTTCAGCAAAACTAGTATCGCCAATCTCGTTCAGTTGCCGGTATATTCTGCCTGTACCTAACACTCAACCGCAGCGATTTGATTTCATTTTACGTGGAAACGGGGATATCGAACATTGTTTACGGGCGATATATCTGCCTGCAGCGATGATCGTAATTAAAAGTCTCAACGGTTTCACGATCGTGCATATTCTGCCTTTATACATCACTAAGCGTCAATTTACGTACCTGACCTAAGATTTAATGTTATTATTATCCTATGCATAAGTTAAGCTCCGTCAGCGCATTTATTAGTAAGCTAATTTATATGACGAATGTTATATCTATGAAATAATACCTAATGGTATTTGGACTGATTTTCTTAACTTGTTTTTTTTTTCATGTTTTAATGTCATAAATATCATGTCTTAAATATTATAGGTAAGTAGGTAGGTAATAAATCGGATAAGACATTGAAATCATGATCGTTTATTGATTTGAAATTTCCAAACGCTAACTAAAAAATAGTTTTTTATATTTATCTAGAGGTACCTAATACCTAATTGTATTTTGCACCTGACAAGACATCAAACTGTTTACAATACCACTAAGAACCTTAGTTTAGATTTACACAATGTTGACAGTTAGAACCTTAGTACATATAATACCTACAATTAGTTCCAAGAGATATAAAACTATGCTAAACATAATTCCCGAAATTTAGAAACAACTTAAAGTACTATGTCGGGAAGAAGTCATGTTGAACGCTCGCTAACAATGACAGTAATGCCACGGGTAATGCGGAGAACACGATCGGCATAGATTCCGTGTCTGGGTCGACAACCGTCTAAGTTTTAAAGAATCCGATTGTACTTTTGTGAGAGAAATTGTTGGCTACCTTTTTTATTGTATTACTTTGTCGCAGATGTAAAACATTTTCATTATAATCTTACGATACACAGTAAATGCCTCAGGTTTTTTTATAACACGGAATTAGCAAACGAGCACGCAGTCCACCTGGTGGTAAGTGGCCATTGCCACGTATGGTCATTTATAATCAACCCCAGATGAGAACAGAGTCTTACCTGAGGTTAGCCACAAATGCTTTTCTACTCATGAGGACTAAGTTGGAACGCCTCGGATAAGTCTGTCTCCCTGAACACACCCTTCAAGCCAGAACACAGCATTGCTTAACATGGCCGTTACCTATAAGGTAGAATTAGGTTTATCTACACTTGATAGGAGGCATCCAATTAAGTCCTCAGGAGTAGCAACGTATTTGCGGTCGACCGCAGATGGGACCCTAATTATATTTGAGTTGATTACAAATGTTCATAGATGACAATGAACACCTTCAGCTGGATTGCTCCCTTTCGACTTGAATTTCATTAAACTAATCATCGCAAAGCCCAAGTTATAACGAATCATACTACTGATTATCTTTGGACTGGATCCTTCTTTATTATGTCTTTAGTTAATAAGGTATGTATGTTAACAAAATAGGATAAAGGGAGACAGATTTATTGGAATCCCGGTCATTGCCACTGGATAATCCGTAACCTCGATATTTGGCAACAATATTTAGGACAACGTCGGCAAGGGTCAAGTCTGGTAGAGGCGCCGGCGTGGCGGCGCATGTGGTCGACATACATTTTTGGCAGACGCTACCCCTGTTTCAAAAGAACACATTGCCTTACATAGAGATTTTATATTGTTACTTCGTAGTTCAATGACCTTATTTTATTAAGTACTACAGCTGTTTGGCAACCGTTTTCATCGCTGTTTAATGCTGTAATAGCGATAACACAGTTGTGCTGGAAGTGTTTCTAGCAATTTGCAACGAGGCGAGATAAAACCTTGATCGAGGTTGCGAGTGTACTTACCCCAATAATATTTAGTAAACGCATCAACCACGATATGTTGACCCAGCGAGATTTTTATTCAGTATAAATACCTACATTATAAAGAAATTAAAACATATAATATTGAAATAATTTTAGATATTGAAATACTTAATAAGTGTTATACATAGGTATGTTATGGGTGATAGGAACTATGGCCGTAACATTTAGGTACATTGCAAGAATATAATTTTGCAATAATTCCATTTATTATAATCTTGTAGATATTTATAATTGATAGGTATCCTTGTCGACCAAAGTGACGCCAGAGGGCCCAGAAGAGACTTGGCGACTAGTTCTACCACAACCATGATTCAGGATAACCGTTGCCTTACACATTTTGAGGACTTGTTCGCTGCCTCCATATTTTATCATAACACAGCCAAAATTTGGCAACGGCCTCCGCGTAAAACGGCCTCTGCAGCAATGTTTCCTGAAAATATTACGCAATACAAAACGTAATCGAGAACACACTGTAGTGATATAATATATTTAAATTGGACATATATTGGAGATAATTATGAGTATAATACACATATTTTTACAAGTGCATTAAAATGTCCTGAGGTTCTGGTATGCACAAAAAGTAAATTGATACTTAAAACTTTATATAAATTTTCATTCGTTGGCGTTGTGTAACAATGGAAACTGTATTTCCAAGTTTGATGCGAGGTTTTTTTATACGAAGTAATAATGAGGTGTAGACTTGGTGCTTTCTTGTAAAAATTGAATTTTTCAGCTTTATGCTTCGCAACAGAGCCTGCGATGGAGAATAAATTTAGATATAATAATAATGCAAAGGAATATAAATTGAAAATTTTGCATGTTACAGCTCTCGTGATGTTTCTACATCGAAACACAAAGTTGCACATAAAACATTTAAATCATTCTCACCTATTGAGTAGGTACCTCATAAACTAATCCAGTATTGGTGTAGTAAGACATTACCTACGTACCTATATGACTCAAATTGAATTTGTTATTAAAGAATACCTACCATAAAAATAGTAAAAAAATACAGATGTTATAAATGGAAGGGAATTGTGTAAGTAATTAACAATATAATAAAACCTATTCAATCAAGCAAATAATTAAATCTTCTTTGTTTAATTAGTATGAATCACAAATTGCTCATGCGAGATTGTATCACTTTTCGCCCTCATACATTAGTAATGGCGGCAAGCCCTTCTAATTAGGCAGTGCAAATAGCTACAGTATGTGGCCACATAAGGGTTACCGCAATGGCACTTACAACGTTAGGAACAATAGCCGGCTTCTAATAAGGTTCCTACTAGCTATGAGGATTTACAACTGAAGGCGCCTCGCTTTGGAATTCCCTCTGAAAAAGGCACGATAGGGGCTATTGTTTTAATCGTTTTCACGTAGCATGTGAGTTTAATGAACGTGGCACATAGACAGGTACATAAATATAGAGTTGATTATAAAATCATCGATTTAATCGTTTGAAGGCAGTGAGTCTCAAGATGTAAGTTTATAAATTTTGCTTTTTGTTCCTGTATTAAAAATTATAAGTCAAGTCTGCCAAATCCGATAGGTACTAATCAGGTATAGTAAAGGCAGGTAGAATTATGATTTTTTGATATTCCTTTTTACTTATTTCTGTCTTGACATTTCAATAAAAAAGTGCTAATTATGTAGATTGATTTTAAGGATCTAACTTTCGAGATACCGGTCTATACAAAAAATAATAATAGCGTGATACTCAATTGTGTGCCAAAATTTATAATTATAACAATCAATAAATGAGAAGAGTAGAAAATAATGTGCCTAATATTCACTGTTCACTCACGCTCCTGAAAACATTTCGTGCGCGGGAAACGAAACCATTTATTTTTGTTTGTTCCGGACGCGGCAAAGATAAATTCATGTCAAACGTCGATTTAGAGAGCTAATGTCATCGCCACGACGCTTTTACTGAAACAGGCTCAATATTTTTTTACACCATTAAAAAACGAAAGCCCATATTTTCCAATAAACAAAAGGTAACTTCAGATTTTTATTTTTATGTTTTAATAAATAAAACCTTTTTAAGGGTTATATATTTTAGCATTAGCAAGCAAGTATATAAGCATTATGATAACTTTTCTCTGCGTGTAAATCAGGGTACACTCCGCAACATGTGTACATTTTCATAGGTACATAAAATTTATAAAAAAATTGAATAGAAAAATAATTTATGTTCAATATTACCTTAATTACTCGCGGCTTCGCTCGCGCTAATGTATTGTATTGTGTACATGTTTATTCGCATCTATAACAGTAAGAATAAAATAGTTGGGATTGTACGCTCCAGGTACTGTATGCAAATGCAAGTAATCCACATTAAGAGGCCGTAGGTAATACCTAAAGGTAGAAAGGTTGTAGGTATTAAAGTTATTTTTCTATACCTCGGGCGTAGTATATTTTTTCGGGATGAAAGGTACTATATGTCCTTTTCCGGACCCCTGGTAATGCGTGTACAAAATGTCATAACGACCGGTTAAGTAGTCAACGCATGAAGGCGTTACAAACGAACAATGAAATAAACGGACATTTATAATAATTAGGATGATTTTTTAAACTAATAAATAGTGTTGTCGACAAACTTATATGCAGCTGAGTTAAGAATATACTCTTTATTCTGAAATAACAGACACATTCTAAATTTTATATATTGAACACCGCCATGTATTTTCAGCAGAAAATTTGGTATATCGAACATGAAAGTTACCTTAACAATACATTAATCTAGTTAATGCATAGACGCAACATATGCATCGCCATAACTCTGCGTTTCCACTAACGAGGTCACCTGGGATTGTCCATTGATTGCAACCAAATTCATGCACATCAGAAAATCAACAATATTTCAGCAAATAAATCCACACGTAGATACCTATACGTTAATTACAAATATTTTGCGTACATAACAATATAATTAAGCTAATAATTGCACATTGATAATAAATAGCGTAGTTAACTGCACCGCTTTACACATTAACAACATCATTAATTTAACTTGTAATTTGTTTGTACCTTGTAATATTACTAATAGAATATTAAGCTGGTAAAACCCTTTATAAATGTACAATACCTGCACCACAGGTTAAATATTGTGGTAAGGGATGGTATATTTCATGTGAAAGAGATTGCAATAGTCAGCAGAATAGAAAATTATCAAGCACTTCATCTGATGGTTCAATAATAATTTAAAAATGTCAAGTTGATTAAAGATGTCCACACTGTATTTGTCATCCTGCCACCCTGTCTGTCATCGTCAGATAGTTCAGCCACATTGCTACTTTTGAGGATTAAGTTAGAACGCCTCGTAGGTACCTCTACCGTATCCCCTTCAAAGTAAGCAACAAAGCTAAATACTAATTAAAGACTAATTAAATATTTATATGACAGACAGGTGTGGCAGAGAACGTCAAAACACGATTGTACCCATAGACATAGGATATATGATATCTATGATTGTACCACATTTTAAATGAGTAAGTGTTAATTCCAATAAAATAAATCAGTGATATCTACTATAAATATGTTTTTATATGTTCTCAATTAAGAGAGCGAATTTGAAGTGTTCTAATTCTTCACTTCAAATTGAATAAATAGTTATGTTTACCAATTACATACGCTTATTATGTATCGATGTGTCTACCTATAAAGTCGTATCAGTTAAGCGTTGCTGAGTTCTGGTTTTATTTTAAGAACGTGGTAATTATAACACGATGGTAAATGAAGAAATGAGAATAATAATTAATTATTGTACCTGTTGACTAAATGACTTCATTGAATGAAAATTATGATTGCGTAATATTATTAACGAACGATTTAATTATGATTGAATAAAATCTGATTAATCCATAAAAACAGTACAGTAACAAGCGTTAACAATTACCACTAATCCCTAGAGAGTAATTCTTCATAATATATTACTTTGGTGAAGAATTTATGAATTTAATTACACCATCCAATTTGCATAATTCACTGAAAGCATTTAATATATTGAATGAGTTTAATGGACTTTTTAATGGTATTGACTGCAGAAAAATAACTGCAGAAACATTCATAGTAATAAAATTATTTATTAATTGATTATTTATGTGTTTTAATTAAGCTTTTTTTATTACGGGAGTAACATACGAGCATAGTTGACCGGCACTAATAGTAAGTCATCATTGTCGCTAATTCTGTAATCAACAATGTTTAACAGTGCAACCATTTTATTTTGCAACTCTTAATTTAGATTCTTATGAGTTAAACCTTTAAATCCGAGTATTGATGTGTTTATAATGCATCAAAACGTTTGCTCATTGACTCCAATACTCGGGAGATTGCAAACGTATTTAGCATTCGCGTTGCAATATAATTATACTCAATCGTTGAACGTGTCGCTCGAACAGAATCCGGTTAGAAAACAAGCGGTCTTAGTCTTAATTTAGTCGACGGTAGCTTCATTCAATCATATGTGACTCACGCTAATGGAAGCTGAGCGACTCATCTCTACATACATATACTGTAAATTTAAGTAGTGCTTTAAAATGAATCGATATGAAAATTGCATTTCGAAGCTAGTGATTATTTTTAACAAAAAAACAAAACCGACTTCCTAGTCACAAAAAAGTAAAAAATAATTTAAATCAATTTATATAAAACGCCAAAACACT
>DWMA01000674.1:0-10292 GCA_018252035.1 Urbanus sp. 3 SS-2014
GTGCAACAAAATTTCTAAATAATAAACATAAACTTATACTTAATTAAAATTTCAAAGAATAATATTTTTCGATTTGTTTAAAGAGCGTGTGTGTGAGTAAACAATTAATAAATGTCGAAATAAAAAATGCGGGAGAGTGGATAAATATGTAATGCATTAGGTTAATGAGAGTGCTATTAAAGTTTTACACTCCACAAATTAATTCAGAGCACCTAATTTTACTGTTCCAAAGTAAATAAACAGCACGATTCCAACAAAAGAGCGTTCTCAAGATGCCTGTACCACGAAACTTGTCGACTGCGGTCTTGCGAGAAAAATGTTTTAATCTTACGTGAATGTACGTAGAGTTTACGAATTCTCCAGACTGTGTCGTCGCATGGTACGGGGCGAGAGGACGAGTAATGTTATGAGCAACCCATTATTGTCTCGCCCCATACCGTAAAACATTACGCAGTCGTACCGGCCGAGAATGCACATAGAGCTGTCAATACCATTACCACTTTATCTGAACATAATTGGGTTATTACTCGAAAGTCTAATATTTTATACCTTTGAGTGGATTCAAAGTCTTGACAAATTATATAGATTTAAAAACATATGTTTTTGGGTGGAGGAATATCTATCTCTTTGTATCACTTTGCGGTCACAGATGAAACGTATTGGTACAAGTCGTAAATCTATTCTTGTTATGGTCTTCCTGGGTCACTTAATTATAAATTAACCTAATAAATTAATCAACAAGCGGGAAGCAGCAACAAAGTGTGCAGTAAATAAGCAATCCCGAGGCATATGTTACCTGTCAGTCATTTTTCATTTTATTTTCATAGAAAGCACATTAACAGCTCTATAGAGTTACTCAAGTGAAACCGTTTAGGATCATCTAGTGAAGTTTTTACCGAACGCAAAAGATGTCGGGGTCTTTTGAGAATAAAAGAGTTATCAATAAGTTTCAATCTGTTAATATACTGTGCTATTTTGGAGTTACTTTCACGTACCGTTTACAAGTTTTCGTATCATAAGAACTTTTACGACTGATAGTGTTAATTTACATAAAAATGATCAACTTAGGTAAAAGTTGCTGATAAGTTGTTCAAATATTTGCTTGTAAAATAATCCTATAACATTTTTAACAGCGGCGTTTCCGCTACGCGTTCGAGAATTGATGTCTCGCGTTAGATATGTGCTAACTGAGTTCTATATCAATAAAATATAAAGGCTGGAATTGTCGCGTCCGTCCGTTTGACAGGCACAAAATCGGCAAACACAAAGCGGGCGTCAACATAAACTAACATCCGGCGAACGGTGATGTATGGCAGCCGCAGAACTATGGAAACAAATCTCTCTCCGTAATAATTTACGGGCGCAATATGGCTTCGCAGTTCGAAAACAAACAAACAAAACAAAAACACAAGCGCTACCCGCGATAAAAGATGTCGCCACACTCGCAGGCCTTTAAAGATAGACTAGTGCTTAGATAGCTAGAAAATAAACGAGTCGCAAATAAAGGAACCGAGTCTGCGCCGGCGACGCAACGACCAATCAGTGCTCGAGGCGTAATTATAGTTTCGGTTCAAATTAGGAACGATGCTTGTTATGCGTTCTTATTATTCAACACAGATATCATGACATAGTACGCTAGTACGTATGTAAACTACTTCGTCTTTTGTTTTACTCTACAATACATTCATTTACATCATAAATACACCATATTTCGAAGGTGACTGGAAAGTATAGAGTAATAAGAGAAATTAGAGGCGAGCACTTTAAATAATTCCCTCAACAGTTGTTCGAATTTTCGTTGGAACATGACTCACAAGGAAACAAATTAAATGGCCACTGTCCGTGCTAGGGTTGCCAGCTCGATAAAATGCTTCGAATTGCCGGGTGCCTATCGTCATTCCTGACTCAATTATTTAAAAAACGAACGCCCGTTGCGTTTGTTTGTATCCTTATTGCGCGTGATTTTTGTCGCTATTTCTATCTCTTTCTCCCGGCGGGCAGCGGCTGCGCCTGTGTCGTCGATAACTGCGGAATGCGCCGGCTGACTTCAGTCGAGCGGTGCTCATAGACAATTTAAATTGGAGAAATTGGTAGCCGGGTACTTCGAGGAACTGGTAATAACGGACAAATGTCGACGTATGTAGATAGAGCTTACGCTCGATAACATATTGCTGATTCCGACACTGTCAACGCCCATTAATATTTAACATCTTCGCCTAATGAATAAATTTATATGAAAAGTATTATCTCTGTAACTATGTAATCTATGTAGAATAAAAATACTAATAGAGTCATCAAATTTTAAATCGATTCTTTCAGTAGGCTATGATTACGTTCGTGTTTCTGAAGATTGAGTCGTAGTAATAACATGACTGAGTCTTGCGTGCAGTCCATCTGTCGTCCCGCCTTACGACAATATCGTGAGCTTTTGATATCAGCGTACTTATTAAGAGAGTTAGTAAACAGACATCGATAACAATTAAGTATTAATGTTTTTTTGCGTCTGAAAAACTTTGGGTTGAAGAACGTTTTGTTACTGTACCATTAAAGTAACTACTGTTAATTTATGGCTCTCCATTATTTATTTGCGTTAGTTATTATATCGTCTTATAATTTTAAAGTTTTTAAAATATGATACCAATGTATAAAGTAAATAATCAATCCACATTAGTATTGTCTCAAATAAATAACTTGATTATAAAATGAATATACCCAATGTAAATATTAAAAACAATTTTATAATTTTAATAATTAGCGAATAGTTTACTAGACTTACCAGTATCTATAATTCGAGGTTACAAAATTATCTTTAACGAGTTTTACTAAAGGAAGAAAATGACCAAAACTTTACTGAATTCCAAAAAAAGACAGCAACCTAATCCGTATACTTCTTGAGAAAATTTTCAAGTAGTCTTGAGCGCTGTATTAGGGGTGGTATAATAAGGCTTTCTGGATTAGCTAGAGCTCTTGAGTGAGAATAAACCCAAGGGAAATCCTGGCTCGCAGCTTTCCTTCTAATTTATAGCTCTTCCAACGGCCAGCGGCCTTTGTATCGGATCTCGGCAACAAGAAATATATTTCTGGACGGATTAACATGTGTGCTACTTGTAATTATGTAAGGCACTTTCGTTTCCTTCGGCATTTTATAATAGGTATATAAAGTATCATTGAAAGCGTATCTATTGAGCATAATAATTATTTTGTTTGTATTATTATTCCAAATTGTTATTGATTTTAACGGATATTTTTACGATCGTTAGCAATTATTACAAGGCAGCAATTATTTTAATTCATAAAATATTTCTGTAAATATTACGTTTATATTAAGTAGCGCTGTTTCTTAACCGTAACAAGCAGTACCGCATCTGATTTTAAACGACTAAAAAATTTAATCCAAATTCCTGGACAGTTTAAATCTGAAGTGAACTGTTGAGAATGGTCTGCAATTAATATTAACTTTTATTCCTTTTGCACAGTCGTAATTTATCTTTATGTAAACAATGGAAACATCGTGTTACTGTTTGCTTTAACTCCAGCAATAACAAATAGTTTGGATTGTCGCCATCGAAGACAAAGATGCTCTATATATTACTGTCCAAGGAATAAATTGATTTAATGAGATCTTAAACTAATTGGATTTATACGTTTCGCTCGCATTTACTCTTTGCGTTAAGATTAACGTGCGAGTTCCCGTCTTAACTTATCGCTACACTGTAGGCAGCCCTACTCGAAATAAATTTGGTACAAACATTCCTTAAACTGAAACTGTGTTTTACTGAACAACTATCAAAACCTGGAACTGGCTTTACCACGTTATACAATGTTCAGGGTTCAATTTTACCAGATTCTATTCGAAGACACCTTGGAGTAGTGGTCGAGCCATGTTGTATGGTTTCTAACATAAGGCTTCTGGCAAAGTTTAACGACGGTTATCTTAAATTATGGGAACGAATTAAGTCAGATTAACCTGTCCTTCGCAATATTGAATATCCTCCTTCGCAATATGGCAATCTACACAAGTTTCCATCGTAATTTTTTTACGAGCTCGAAGCTTCACCCGGTGTTGAAGGTTTCCAGCCAACCATGGACAGTTTACCAACTCCATATACCATATACAGGGGTTTAAATTAAGGCTGATCATAGATGCGTTGCTAGTGCTACTCATTAGGGTATAATGGTCGGTACATAGGTAGGTATGTAAATCATCTGTTCATATAAATAATGAAATGCTAAAGTCAGGCGGCCGGTTTTCCTACTAACAAGATTTAGTGTGTCGACTTCTGAAAACAAAACAGTAAGTAAATTGAGTAAAATTCACGCCCGTTAAATCCAGAATTATTTACATTCGAAAAACAGGATGGTAATTACACTACACTGCTACCCCGATCTTAGTATCAATTTTCTTGATTTTCTTTTACACTTGTTACGCTGCATTACTCTAATTTCAAATGCACTAAAATCTATTTATAAAACCCTTTTACGTACCTCAATAATTGGACAGAGAGAAGTGTTATCAATAAAATTCACATTTCAATGACAAACTTTTAACACTATTAGACGAAGTATGCGAGGGGATATATTTATCCGGCCGGTATTCGAAGCTTTCACGGCTGTTTTCTAATATACTGTGAATAAAGGTAGATAGGTATTCGATATTAAACAGAATACTTGCCAACGTATGACAATTTATCAGAGTATTATTAAGAACCCGAGTTGTTTCTTAAGTGGTGTTAATGCGAAATGTATTCGAAAGGTATTCGACGTTAAATTAAATTTAATGTAGGTATGTTACATATAGGTAATTTTATTATACCTATTAGATATTTTATATTTTATTTTATTAATTTATTTGACACAATTGCCACTAAACATGACATATTAAGTTATTAAGGACATTTTATTTATTAACTCAGTACAGTGAACGTTCTGCAAATGTACATTATAGCTTACAATGTTATGTTCATATTTATGTTTCTACTTTTATGTTTTTAGTTAACATTCTATTAATAATTTATTTTTACAGATACAAAAACTTTCGTTTTTTAAATATACATAGATTTATAAGTTTGAATACAACTCGTCCAAAGCTTTTTATATTTCATTTTTAGTCGAATACCATTCGCTACCCGCTTGTCTAATCGTCGGTGGTGAATTAGTGCGATGCACACACGTTTGTAGTGCGAGGTACTTCATTACGGGGGCAGGTCGTAAATCAGGACTTCTAATATTAACCGTGCCTTGGTGGGGCAAATTGCGCCCGTCTAGTCTGTGGCTGGAATATGTGCGAACGATCAAATAGTGTTATGTTCAAATTTAATGTACCTAGTACAAAGAAACACATACGTTAAAAATAAACAAATAGTAGGTAATACGTATTAATTCAGTAATAGATAAGATACTATATATTTCGAAAAATATCTATATGATCATATTACCTGTAGGTATATAATATCGGTAGGCCTGTATGTTTAGGTTTATTTGTTTGTTGTTTGGCTGAAACAATTTCAATGCATTTTATACGCATAGACGTAGCTTAAAATTGCTATATATTAGGTATGTATTTCTACCCCGAACACATCGCGAGGATCAGAGTAAGTATTTAAAAATATCGCATTAAATTATATGTAGCGCGAACGGTAAAGGGCAGGTAGATTTTATTTAATAATATATACCTACTTTAGTATGTTATCATATCATTATAGTAAGAGTAGATATAACTGTTCTTAATTACTCTGTACTGCAGTGTACATTTTCGTTTTAGTAATGTGCTGTTTCTTACCGTGTTTTCATTGGCAGAGGGATGCGAACATTACAAGGGCGGATCGTAAATCAAGAGTTCTAATATTAACTGTGCTTGTTGGAGCAAATTGCTCCGGTAATCTGTGGTTGGATAGAAACCGATGAGGTGATAATGAGTTTGTCATCCAAAAATGTATGCTCTGTCAACTGACTTATTTGATGTTTACAAAAAGTCCAAATTTATTATGTACGTTAATGGCTTCGTATGAGAATAAAGGCCACGTGTCTTTATTTTTATGCGATTTTGTTAGGGTAATAAAGATGGCGATGAAACGATGTGTAGAGTTTTAAGCACTTTCCATTCATATTTCACTACATAATGAATTACGGTAACGTGTAATTATTTGTATTTTATATAGGCTTTTTTACCTCAATAAAAATCGTATACCGGCTGGATATGGCTGTATGAGAATTATAGATACCTACCATACAGGTATAGGTTAAAACTCACGTAGCTATGTGCTTTTGTGCTGCGTACATACGCGCAGCAAATATTTTTAAACAATATAAATCATACATTTTATAAACCTTTTTGTTGGTGCCAAAAAAATTGACAAATAAATATTTTTTCCATAATTTGTAAGGTGTTGTTATACCTAATATATCTTCTTTCCTTATCAAGGTTTCCATACAATTAATTTTTTTTCCGAGCTCTACCCAAATGAGATACTCGATATCATTCATTTAAGTATCTTCTATTTACAACAATTTAATTTTTTTCTGCCACCCGATATAAACGAACCCCTCTAAGATCTTCGTACTAATGTGATTTTAATGTATTCCAATGTCGTCTTCGCGTTTTTTGTAATCTGCATAGTTCAATCTTTACTAAGTAAATATCATTAGGTATTAACAAATATCTGAATGTTTATTAAACTGAACGACTTAATGCGGTATATGTGAGTGATGTACTCTCAATGTATCTCTTTACGTTTTTTAAAATATAAAACCGTTTTTTTAGTCCTATCCTATCTATAAATTAATTTTTAAACAAATAATAATATCAGTACAAAGTTGTTATTTCTTTTAGTGTTTATACATAATGTTAGGTATTAGAAAAATATAGAGCTAGGTATTGTCCTTTAATATGGATTGCTTTAGAGTTTTTTACATATGAATAAACTTTAATGTTAGGAAAATATGTAATTATATTTCAGGAATAATTTACACATTAATATTCTTGTCCTGTTTCAATTCCCGTAACAGCGGAATCAAAACAACTGCAACAGACAGACCGACTGATTTATGTACCCATGTATTAGTACATTTCCACAATCTTAGCTTCATGTTTGTACCTACTTATTAGATACCTGTTGAAGTTATACATTTTCATTCTATATTGCATGCCGATAAACTGTATATAAAATAAAATCTGATTGTCTCCTTGTCCGATCCTAAATGTCAACACGATTCGATCTTTTATATTTATGTAACGTAAGTCCTTTAATTACTTTTATCACTCATTAACCTGCTGGTATTCTTGTAAATACCTTCATTAAAAATAAAAACGGCAATAGATTAAAATCGCACGGTTGCATGCAAATTTGCTCACATTTGATTAAGTGCCGGTTAACATAGTGGTAAATTATATTAGCTAACCATTCGCTTCCTATGAGGTAGTTATTTTCTTTTATTTATAATTCACGCAATTGCGGTGTATATAATCCTTGCTTGAATAAAGAAAATTGTGACGTGTTTATAAATGGTTTATATAATATCCGTGTTGCACGTGCAAGTATGCATGCAACAAGCATGATATGAAAACGTATGACCTTTAAGTTTTAAAATAACACGTGGAAAGCGCTTTGTGGAGATTTTCACATAAATCAACGTGACTTTACAAATAAATCCGTATAAATGAGAAAATCTTCGACTGCGTGAAGATTTACTTGTCTCTTAGGTACTTCCATAAATTATGTTCTCAACGTCATAACAGTTTACAGATAACAAATATAAGAGTTCGGGGGAGAATTTGCAAAGACGCAATTTATATTATTTTTATCTTTTTTTGACACTATCGACCCCTCCCTGTTTCGCGTGCTCCAGACAGGGGTGTGGAAGTCATTTAGGTTCTGGTCCCCTTGTGACCCCTCAAGAAATATGGGGACTAAGGGGACGATCGGCTCAGTTTGAATTCTGGCACAAAACATCGATGTGAGATAATGGCCGATTTAGAGCTAAGTTGAGTGGACTTCCGATGCACTTGTAAGAATGAATGTCTCTGCTATAAGTCTTAAATGGATGAGTAATTGGCGCACACTATCAGAATTTTAATGGTAAGTGCATGACAGTATAAATGTCAAACAAACTTAACAGTTCGTAAGTATGGTTTTTACAAGCAATTCATCATTATTTCTTCGTGATCACTAATTAGTATACACATCATATTATGTTAAGGCTGATACGTGAGAACGATATTAATGTAACAATATATCCTGGAAAACAAACATTTTTAAACTCTTATTTTTAAATGTTATATAATGAATTGTAGAGATACTTGTTAACATTATGACTTTTCATTAATTAATGTTGTTTTAAAATTTGTAACATCATAACATCAATTCTTTAAATGTTATCCAATTAGGTACTGAAGTTCTTCTTCTTAACAAGTCAATGTCAATTCAAATATAAAGACAGCGATATTTGGTAGGTAGATACATGTCAGAGATCTATAGAACATTGTTTTCGAAGCATTACAACGATCAAGTGGTTGAACGTGCCTCAAATGGATCGGAAAATGTTTGTATGTATGAAATTATTTTTGTCGCGACGCCTCCTGTGGCGTACACTTTTATTTGCCACTGAATCAACGCCCTACTGATATATGGTTGTCGACGACGCATGTTCTCTATTACATTTTTTGTGAGTGCATTAATAATGTTTTTTGCTACTAGTGTAATTTACTACGGAAAATATTGTTTCATGAATTTATCAGCATACCTAAGATTGCAGAAGTGGGAACCTAAATTGTCTTTCGCTGTCTCATAAAGATCATGTTTTACGCGCGTCGATGTGTTTCAAATTGTCAAAACTATTTGCATTTATTTGATGTGAACACATCGAAACTGAGCCTGGGTGGTCCTTATCACTTATTGCGTGTTCGGAGATAGAATGCTTCGGTACTGTCCTATATTTTCCACTTAAGGGACGGACGTATGTAGTTATGTTAAAACTTACTCTTGAAAAATAAGATAGTGATTTCAACTTGAGTTTGAGTAATCGCTTATCGCTTATATCCATTAACTCGATAACGTTTTTATTAGTTTATATTTTTAACATACTCATGTTGAAGATAAATAGTTTGTGCTCGAGTGAGTACATCTTTTATAATTGGACACAGAAACCATGACGCGTTTGTTTAATATTGCCATTAAATAAAAATGTTTAAGAACCTATTAATGACCTACAGATGGGCATGGGAGTCGTCTTGTGTTATAAGACATTAAGGGAACATTTCATCACACCTGCCAAGTGGCTTTGGTAAAGTGAGTATATACATAATAAATATATTTTAGAGAGTTATATTTTATAGAGAGATAGGAAATATTTTTTACTGTTCTACTGCTTAAGTAGAACAGTAAATTATATATATTTCTTATGGGGCTTGATTTGTCGGATGATCACTATAAGCAAGTTCAGATCCTTTTTTGAACAGGTGAGATCACAAACGGTTTCTACCATCAATTTGGACTAGGCATAGGTAGATATAGGTAGGTATTCATTTCTTTTGGCAACTATATTAAAGCACGTGCCTGATATCTCACTCAACTTCGTTTACATAAAAGTCTGTGCAGTACATAATTTACTTCCACATTAACGCTAAACTTCTGAAAGGTGTTGACGAGCGTGTGCGTACCACATTAAAACTTTCAGAGTGCTAAGTTCCCATGAACGGACAAGGGAACCGCATTACCTTAAAATGGGAACCTACTCAAAAATGTAGGTGCTCAATCAACTTTCTAATTTATTTTGTGCTCGTGTTTTACCTTGTTCAATTTTTGGTATAGTAAAAAGTTTGGTATATTAGGTACCTATACGAAGTTTTTTTTATAATAACTAAATCATAAGCAACCTTTTAGGTAAGTTTCTAAAAACTGCCTAGGTTCCAGCGAACCTCGGATAGACTTAAAAAATAAAAACTAAAGTTTTTGAGAATAAATATTCCTCACTAAGTAGAATTTAGACTTGTTTTAATGTAATTACTTAGGTAGGTGGGTACTATACTTAGGTAAATACTGTCATGGGTAAATGTCTTAATTCATCAAAGTAACTTATATCTGGATGAGGTGATCCTCGTATAAGTTGATACTTCTATACAAAAGTCCATTGCAATCATATATTAAGACTTAAATAGGATAAAGAAAATTAATTGTTAAAAGCATAAATCCTTTTAACTAACAGAAAGTTTCATATCCCCATTGGCGACCCCTCTGGTGTTGCCAAAGTTCGTAGGCAACGGTGACTACTTTCTATCAGGTCGTATTCGTCTGCCT
>DWMA01000675.1:0-10284 GCA_018252035.1 Urbanus sp. 3 SS-2014
TTACAGAATCGATAACATGACCAAGACGTGGACAGCGCTAGTTACAGAAATTAATAGAAAAAACTTGTAAAAAGACGGGTTACGTTGTTGGGATGGATTGTCCTATTTATGTATGGGTAGTAGAGAAGCTTAGTAAGTGTTATAAGATCAATGTTGTGATGACTAGGGTCAAAATTTGTATGGGTGTGATAGTGACAGAATTTTGTGAACTCTTACGATAGCAATAAATAATAATTAAACCCTATTGGAGGCATTATAATAAGTTGTTTGCAAATTATTAGGAGGGTAGTTAGTTAGGACGTAAATTCCCAAAAATTGTTCGGTGAGTTATATGAAATGATAAAGAAAATATTAATGAACAATTCAAATAATAATTTAAAAGCTAATGAAAGTGAAATATTGAAATAACTAAAATTCCACGGAGAAATTCATTAGATTCGCTAAATTGAAATCTCGAAACAGTTTTCCAAGAATATCCAGTTTAAGGGTGCTACGGTAATTATTCGACTCATTTTCCACTACGCAGAAGCGTATAATTTTAGCAGTTCAAATGAGACGTTCTATTCCTTTAACTACTTCAGGATAGTTCAAACTTAACCTGTAAACAAAGTTTCCAGTAATACTTCAAATTACTGGAAAATTATGTTCACGTAAACGACATATTTAGTATCTCATTAAAATACCTCCAACGCTAAAATAACACATAGTATGTGTTGAACGGGTGAAGCCTTCAATATTTTTTCCAAATGCTTTAAAATGATTTTTTTCGTTACATTTCGCAATAAAACTTACTTTAAATTTAAATGAATAAATTTTAACCCGATCAATTTATTTCATCTTCTTTTTGCATCGAGGATAAGGTAAGTACGAAATCCATGTAAGGCAAATTATTGTAACGCAAATTATATATTAACACTATTTTTCTAGTGTACCTACTCCTAAATCTGATTGCGCTGACTATGCCATTACTGTAAATGAAATTGAGCGTAGTTATCACGCTAAAGTACGAAATACTCACCATATACAGTCAAGAGAGAGGATTCTGAAATTCTTTTGCCAGCAATGTTTTCAGCCACGCAGCTGTAGTTCGCCATATCCTGGTAACAAAAAGTTACAAATTAGAAATGTTTTGATAACTTACTAATATAAATAACTACTATGGCCTAAATTATGTATCAACTATTTCATATTGAGAGCAAATGCATTCCCACCAGTTTCCTACTTCCATGAAAATACCTTTTCATCTCTTAACGTCCTCTAAAGTATTGTAATGAGTTAGTACCTATCAAATCATATAAAGTGGTGTACGAGCAGGAAAGAAATAAAAACAATGAGTAAGCGAGACGGAAATATTCACTTAGTGCATTAATACAAAGTTTCATAAGAAACAGTTATGCAAGTCGAAGAGCTACAACAATTTTACATAGAGAAGCCGATGGAGATAACCTCAAACATTGTTAACAGGCGACTATAAACATTACGTTTAATTAAGAAAACGCTCTCGACACTGTGATAGAGAATGTTGCTATTATACGCGATAATAAAGAAGGAACTTTAATAAGACGAGCAACTGTTTTTAAATATCCTTACTAGATATATGGAGTAGTAGTAATTATAAAGAAATTTTCACATGTCATTAGAAGAGTACGAAGATTATTCGTTAAAAATCGTTCAAAAATGTTTATTTCATTTTTTGACAAATTTATAACAATACCATTTCAATTTCTAATAAATTTATATTAATTGTATTTTAATAATTCAAGGACTACATAATTTAATATTACATTTAAAAGTAGGTCATACTTGAATTCTTATTAGCTTGGCTTGATTGCAATCAACTTACATCATGTTCGCTAATTGATTGAAGACGAAGACCATACGCGTATATGCGACAATATGTGGTAGGAGAATTGAAAATGCGTTCAACCTCAATAGTAGGTGGTAAGAGAATAATTATTTAATTGGTTGGGATTTTTTTAATATGACAATTATAAAAGAAGAAACTATAGAAGAGATCGTATGATATAATAGTTATAAATAAAAGAGATGACAAATATTATTATATTTTAGTTCAAATTGTTCAATATTAAATATGGGAATAAAATTACACAGTTGGTTTCAGTAAATACTATACACTGCTATTTGCACTCTACTCTGTAGATGTTTGAACATAAAAAGAGCAATTGAATTTCAACTCGGGAGCTCGCGTGCAATAATTCCATTAAGCTGGATACAAGCGTAAACACGGTAATGAAACAAAACCGAAAACAGCATTGGGATTCGGACCGACAAATGTGGCACTAAAATTAAATTAATTGTACAAGACGGATATCTCCCTCCATAAAATATAGGAGTGAATTACCACAGCCTTTACACTTTTATCAACAAGACTCTTGGTTCTTGAAAGGGTGCGTCGGACCGCGGCAAAAGGAAGACACGCAAGGCGACAGCGACTTGTGTCGCAATTAATAAATGTCTGTCTTCCTCGACTAATTAGTCGCAGTCGTCGAGATAAAATAAACAATTCGCGACAAGATGCTGCGATTGTCTGTGACACCGAGGTGGAGAAACAAACAGACGCAGAGGAATTAAAGACCATTGTTGGACTATCTGATGCGATTTAAATTGAAGGTCTTGATCTAATTACTATTAGGCAAATGTCAAGCCTTAGATACGCGTAAGTGGCCAATTTGAATGCAAACCAAGAACTAATTAAAGTGGGGGCCGATGCGATAAATCGATGTATTTAAAGGGGCTAAGGTACAACATATAGAATACATTATTATGAAAGTATAAAATATATTTGAATTGAGATAAATTTATTTGCCAGTAAATAAATACAATAATGATTAACTATACACAAATATACAAGCACATACATAATGGTTATTACCAGGTGGCACAAGTACGTATGGTATGGAAAAAATGCTGAATACAGTTTTAGTATATAGCTAATAATAGTAATGAAATTTTGAAGTAGAAAAAATCAAGATATGTTTTTTTTTGTCATGAACAAGATTTTATAAAAGAACAGATGTGAAGATACTTAAAAATATTTCACCCATATCAAGACGTACAAAAATGATTTACATATCGCAACATCTGATTCGCGTAATAATAATGCCATCAAAGTAACGAGCCCAGTTTGGCTGAATGGGAGGGTGGACACGTGTGGCGGTGAATGAGTCACATCGTATGAGTAACCAAAATAAAGTGCTTGAATACAACCACATTAGGAATTCCTACTCTTTTAACACTCCTTTTAAGACCCAATGTAGATTAGACGTTGATACCACAGATTTAGGAATAAAACGTCTTTAACGATTTTACAATTATAACATATGTTTAGTACATGTTAATTATAACATTGTTTAAATTTGCGGTAGTTAAATAATGGCGCTATAAATAATTTAATATTAATGACTATTAATTTTAAAAGATTCTTTAATTGCAATCCAGACGATTTCAGATACATACTTTAATTTCAACTCAGACGATTTATGATCGTAATCACAATTAAAGAACAGTAATAAATCGTTATCTATGTAAGTGCTGTGAGAAATTATTCAAACAAATGTGTTTGTGAACGTAGCACTAAATCTAAAGATAAGTCAGATATAAATTAAGCAAAGTGAATAAATTGATGTTTCCACGATTTGAATAAAGCCATATTTTATTCGAATTAACATAGTGAGAAGCTTGTTGAAAAGAATAATTAATCACTCAGCTTGTCTGCGAAAAGTTTCATTGAAAAGTTTCAAAAGCTCTTGTTCAGAATTGTGAAAAGTAAAACCATAAGACAGTTTATATTTTTGGAAAAATCTGTCAAAGCATCATTGTAACTATATGTAACATAAATTTGAAATAAAAAAACGTCAAACCTTCAAATATTAAACGAATGTTAATATTTCTACAATATTATACATTTAAACAAAATAAACATTATTAAACAGACTTAATGCAAGTAAAATATAAACAAAATTCACGACTAGTATCTTTCCTTCAGTGTGTTTAATCTTGAACAACAAATTTGTGATACCTATAACAGGCTTCTTTTATTGGACGTAATTCGTAATGAGAGTGCAAATATTTAGTCATTAGAGGGCACTAAAGGAAAGAATGCTGAGCTCCGGCGTCCGGACAATTGCAGTTAAATGGAATAAGTAAGCAGGAAGCATGAATAATGCAACGATCAAATGCATAAGCATTAGCGAAGAAATGCAACGGACTTTTTAAGAATTCGTAAGGAAACAAGTAGGTCTTAAGAAGTTGAATATTAATTTAAGTTATCCAGTTGATCTTAAGGAAACCCTGTAGTTAATAGATGTTTTCAAGACGCAAAAGTTGAAGATAAATTTGCAGAGCGCTTTAAAAGGATACTACTTTATTTGACTTTTTAATACTAACATTATTTATGTAAATACTAGTTGTTTGGTGAAGAATAAAAAGTCAACTTCCTCTCATACGCGTTACCTCAGTGACAATAGATGCTTCGTATTCACCAAGTTCTTACGATCTACTCAATTACCAAGGTCAAAAGGTTAATGACTGTATCACTTACTTGTAATGTAGCTCTTGATATGAGGAGGTTGCCCTCAGCAGATATCAGAACATTATGGTCTTGTTGAAGTGGAGTCCCGTGCTTCAGCCAGGATATCCTCGGAGGAGGAGCAGCCGCTGGTGGAGAACATCGAAGTGTTGCAGCAGAACCAGCTTCTACTGAAGTCGGTAGTGGGGATACTGCAAACTGCTTCTTCAAATCTGTTAAAGAAAAATCAGAAAATTAAAGACAAGTTTAAATTGTGTAGTTAATAGATGTCTACTATTAATAAACAGTGGGTGCTCTGCAGAAAGTAGCATTATCATACGGCACACGTCGTATTTTAATCAGAGCTTACTTAATTAAGCCTATGACATCATAGTCCTTAAGCGCTTAACTTCTGATTATCATTAGAAAGCAGTGACCTCATTACCTGACTCTGATAAAGTACTTCGTGGATAAATCATTAGATTCGCTTTATTAAAATCCTGTTCTTTTGTTTTCATTTCCAAATAAATTTACAAAAAAATATGGAAGGGTTACTAAGCTGAACAAATGGACTTTTTTAGAACAGATTGCATTACCTTATAAGGGTACCTTCACGAACTTAGTGACATAAAAGGCGTTAGGGATATATTTAACAATGAGAATAATATGCCTTTTAACAATACAATGAATAAAAAGAACCCGCATTCGTTTATGATTGACAAAAAATAATCGGGCATGTCATTTGTGTAATTAAACGTCAATATCAATCAACATGCACTATGCATGATCAAGTCTATGAGCTAATCCAATAATTGATGTAATGTGAACAATGTCTTCAATATTGCGCAATTTCGTCCTATTTAGTGTGGTGCCAGTTTGAAGAGGAAGCGGAATCATTCCTAGAGGATATAATAATAAAGATACTATCACCGTCGAATACATTAATTATTTAATTTAAGATTTTTATAGGTATATAACGAATTATATTTTAAGTGAACAAAAAAGGACAATTAAGTATATCTTAAATCTAAATTATTAAAAGTGAAAAATTTACAAAAAATATTTTAAAAGTTATTTTTAGTTAAAGAAATAAGTGTCGCCTAAAATTGCAAGACGGGAACCAACATAATAATGACCAATTTTCTCAAAAAACTAAATTACCTCCATCCGCTTCCTCCTGTGACTTGAACGCCTATTAGCTCCTGGCTTCCCACGTCAATCCTAATATAAAAACGTAACAAGACCGATTATATAATGAAGACCAAACCGTCCCACGGGATAATTGCTTTTCATTAAACAATTAACTGCTTTGGCGCTTCGATTGGTGGTAAATGGATTAAGGAAATTGGTAGCAACTAATCTACAATACGGAATCAGGAAGTGATCAAACAAGAGCTTTTGGTGCTGGTTAATAAATTATTCTATATTCTCTATAATATAAATAAGATAAGGCGTGGTTTACGGTGGTTTGGATCCCACAAATGTGAAAACAGCCCAAAGTTTTGTTAAATACTAAGCGTCATGTTATTCGTCTTCATACGAGTACCTGATAACTTTGGTTAGATATGGTCATATGCTTTTAATTAGGCAAGTTACATAGGGCTCGAACTAACATAAGATTACAGCAAGATAAAAGAAAAATGATTGATTGATATTTTTATATACCTACATTAGTCTATAGTCTGTAAGTACATAGTGTTCTTCTAACTTCATCTAAATACGTACAAATAATCACGTTTCAATATATTCTTATTAATTTGCTATATTAATTAACTGTGTTTCCAGAAATAAATTCGTGTCATCGAATCCTAAGTTCTCATCGAATTCACAGATTCTGAGTTCTATTTTTGTAGTTCCAAGTACTACGACATAAATATTGTATGTTTTGAAAGGTTCGCGAGCTAAACTAATATTCTCTAGTCCTGCAAAATGAATGTTTCAACTCTTGAGTGCTTTAGCGAAGCGGGCTATAAATCTGGCGTGTGCATGCTCCATTACTCGTTCTCAGATGCTATATGTTTGTTTTCACTGACGGCTCTCAGAGCAGCTGAGGTTTGGATATCAGAAGAACCGTTCGCTTTAACGTTTGTAGGTAATCTACTAATTGTTTCATGTGTAGCTGTTGATTTAAGTGTATTTCTATTTTGTCGGACACCATATTATTCACGGCTTTCTTCACGTTTTGCTTTATGTGACATTATACTTTCCATTTTATTATTTTAATATAATTACTAATTCATAATTATTATGTATTATAACTTAAAAGTTTATGTCACTCCCAGTAACGTTTGAAATTCGGTCAATTTAATTTTTTGGAGTAATCTTTTATTTTTGACGTCTTGTTTATATTTAACCATTTAATAAATTATTTAAGCATTCCTAGAGCTCCTCGTCTAGGGATTAAGAAAATATCCAATGTTGTTTAATTTAAGCATAAGCAATGATCAAAAGCTATTTTTGATGAAACAAAAAAAACGGTATATCGGAAGCTCATCAATTCAAATGGATATACAAACAGAGTAATTTTAAATTAAGACAAATCGTAAGATTTTGTGATTATACTCGTTCGGAGCAATGGCTTTTAAGGGCGAATAAACTATTTAACATAGGTATATTTCTTTGCATACTAGTTAAGTAACAGCTTATACCCAGTTCTTTATTTATTTTTCACTCTACAGATCTTAACAATATGTTAACGTAGGCATAGTCATTTGCATTATTAATGAACATTACTTTGAATAGGTTTACAGAATAAATTATGACATCTGTGCGTAATTCTTATGAGAAACAGACCGTTAATTGAAAGAAACAGGAAAACTCACGCGCCTGGCAAAAAGACGGTCACATGTAAGACAAATGGAATGGTGTAATGCGGATCGCATTAAAAGCTTCGCGCAAGTCACAACAGATAAATCCCTGACAGTATAAATTATAACTGCCACACCGTTTATTTTTCGGCGGACTTACATTCGCAATAAACCACACATGACATGTCCTGAGGGAAATGATATAGAAACCTCATTAACTTTGAAATTGTTTCTTGAAGACGTCGTGGTATTTATGAATAAAGCAAATTAAAGCAAAGGACAAGTTAAATAAAAAATACTCTACTTATAAATAATGTCGTTTGAGATGACAATATAAATGATAAAATCAATTGGAACTTTGTAAAAATCGTACAAGATAAGAACAATTAAAGGCTTGTAAGTTCCACGGAAGCTGTCGGAGTAGTATAAATAACATTTTAGAGTACAGAGTACATTAAGGTAACATCATTAAAGAGCTGCAGCATAAATTACTATAGACTTAGCGTCACTTGCAAGCGAATTTGAATTCTAATTACTAAGCCATAAAGGATGAAGTTCTTTGAAAATATTAGACAAAGACGATAAAACAAAACAAAACTAAGTAAATTCGGCAACGGTGGCACAAGAATAAACACGCACAGTTGAAACTCATAAACGTCTAAATATACATGAAGCAGAAGCGGGAGACATTCCCACTTCTAATTGCGCAGAGCAACGTGTGTAATACAAACGCTTTAAATTCTCATCCCGACAGTTTTAATTGTTCAGCGAGAGCTTTAAATACGCTCTCAAGTGGCATAGATGCCGCTATTAATGATAATACCTACGGAATCGTGGGTACGCGTAAAAGTGTCACAGCTAAGTCTTCAGACAAAGATTTACCGACGCCTACTCCATTCGAATGTTATATATCTTTACATGGAAGTTGTTTTAATGGTCGAACATATGTTGTATAGCACGATAAGGGCTTAACATTACACCGAAAGGGCGTAGCATAAAAACTGAATAATTTACGGTATACATAAAAGTCTAAAGTAATCCAGTATGGGAGTATGATGTTAAGTACGCTCATCTCCGAATTAATGGACATGTTTCATGTTAGTCGTAATATTATAAGAGCTTAGAATGTGAAACATATTTTTATCTCCCTTAATGTTTATTGTACAATTGTAGATAACATATTTTGAATAATAGTTTAGAATTTACAAATGATTCTATTCATAGACACTGATAACATAAGTAGTTCAGCGTCAGTACTTAAAGGCCTGTGGGGAGTGTGGGGTTAAGTTGTTTTTTGAAAGGGCAAACGTTTCAAAATAAGGGATTCAAATGCGTCATAGATATAAACCCTATTTCAAGAATAACAATAAATCTGTGAAAATGTAAAACTGCTAGTAACTGATGAGCGTAAATGATAAGTGGGAGTACAACCGGTAGCGTATGGGCCCATAAATCTACCGGGTACGTTTCATTTCCTGAGTAAATTCGTACCTACGGAACCGTAGGGAAAGTGGGAAAGGGTTTCGAATATGGATTAGCGAGGAAAGCCCGTTAGTAATCCATTACGAATATTAGATGCAAGGTGTTGGTTGTGGACAAAATGAAAACTGGAATGCTTTTAAGCCAATTTACCCTTGGAAAATCAATCTTTTATGACGTCAACATGAATTAGCAAACGGAATACAATATAGCATTGTAATTTGCAAAAATCAAAGGCGATATTGCCAGATTGAACTTGAGACTTAAATAAATGACCTACTGAAATTGTTATAGCAAAATGTGTATAAAATATTTTGGATTAATAGATTTCCAACATCCGATATAAGAGCAACGTAAGTTTGGTGATTTAAAAAACAATAGACCTAAACAGTTTAATGTGTTAGTTCTAGATTATATGTATTGTTTCGTACTAATAAAATAAAATAAATGAAATCGTTTTAATAATTTCAAAACTAATCGATTGCGACAAGCTTTTATTTCGATTTAAACAAAGGAACCTTTACTACATACACGTTATATAAATAAATGTAAAAATGTAAATACATATTTATTAGAAAACCGCTACTCATATCGATTGCGATAGTAGGCAAAGAGGTTAAAGATCAAGCCGTAAATAATAAAAATCAATGGAAACGGCAGCCGAATGACTATAACGGTTCTAAAATACTATAAAAACCATTTATTATGTAGCTATTAATTTGAGATGCTAATGCGGAACGAGTCAAGTTAATACACGAAGACTAAATTAAAAAGTTATGATAATTGCAGGTTGCGTATAATTCTGTGAACGTAAATTGAAAGATATAAAACGTAAGTTACTGCGTATCATTCATCATGTTTACAACGTGTTCTTGGCTGTGTGAAGTCACATCGTAAGGTATGAGCGATAGGATAGAATATTATCTATTACGCGTTATGTTTTGTTAGTATTCAAATGAAACGCATCGAAAAAGTAAATCATTTCATTCACACCCGCTAAGCTCGAATGCAGCATAAATATGAATAAGAAGTAAATTCTCTAGCGAACGGTAAAATAAATAAAAGAGAAAAGAGATGTAACTTTTAATTTAAATTTAAACTCCATATTTCATTTAAGATTACATAATTATGTAATAATACATTATTAAGTAATGTATTATTACATAATAATGAATTTGTGTAAATGAATGAATAAATTAATAAAACCTACATTCAAAGCTTTTAATTTAATTACATATTGAATGTTTGTTATTTGTGAGCAGATACTGATATTAGATAGAAGATTTATAACACAAAAAGGGTCATTGAAGATAGCTACTCGCTACTTCTCAGACCAGTCCTTCAGAAAACCAACGCTATGAAAATCGATTTCGAAATTTCAATCCTACTCGAGAGCTTCCCGAAATAATCGTAATACGTACCCATCGATGTATTACGGCGTACAACATAAATCAGACAAACGGTCCGGTC
>DWMA01000676.1:0-10283 GCA_018252035.1 Urbanus sp. 3 SS-2014
AGCATATGACACCTACCAATAAATACTGGGCACGTGTGGCGGGCCTACAACCTTCTCATATTTAGTCCATGTCCAATATTATAATCTCGGGTTGATGTTAATACGATATGACCATCTCAAGTGCAGAAAATCAAATGTACAGCTGGTAGAGTTGAGCCCGAAGCAGTAGGTATGTAAATGCGCGCGCGCTCCCGCGTTACGTGGCGTAATGGAGGCTGTTGTAGCGATTTCCAGTTCGTTCCAGCCTGCTTTATTTATATCCTTAATAGTAAAACATGGTGAGCCTTTAGGCTATACATCTTTAAGGGATTCTAGGCAAAATTTCGTAATAAAATCAACCAAAATTGAACTGAATCAGGTCGTGAAACCTCTCAAGGGTTAGAGGATATAAGATGACATCTGTCATAAAGTTGTTGTCGGATCCTTGGTATTGGTGAAGTCGTACATTAGCATGCAGTCTGCCTGATGGTAAGTGGTCACTGCTGCTGGTCTGTCACCAACCACTATATTTCTACCAGAACCACATCCGTGTCGATATAATGTACTCCGCGCTTAAAAAGATTGTGAATGTGGTACCTCTCTGGTCGAGACGAGAGTTTTACTGCAAAAGATTTTCTCCTGTGTCATGGGTGTCGTGGACACAAGACGACACAAACACCCAGACCCAGAACGGAAATCCAAATTCATCACTATGTGTCGGTCCGGAGCTCGAACCAGGAAACCAATGCGTGTCAAACCGTTATGGTGACCGCTCCACCATTCGGCTAGTCATAGTTAAATGTTCATTGACTATTGCATTTTTATAATATTAAAATGTGATTGGGAGAAACAAGGTGTGCATATTTAAATGTCACTTTCATTTTTCCCTAAGTATCTCAAGAAGTGTTAAAAATAATATTTCATGTCTTTATGAGAAATGTGTTATAAAGAGGCCCGTGCTTAACAAGTGAGCCGTAATCATACATTAAAGTCAAAGTTATGTATGTATAGCGACAGTTAGCACGCGTTGGTATTTCGGCGTCTGTCTCAAACGAATAATTATAAATGCGAATGTCAGTTTATTTGTTTGTTTGTAAAGGAATTTACGCTTTAATTATTGAAATAATCGTTATTAAATTTTGCACACACATTGTCAGAGGATCAGAAAAAAAGACATAGAGTACCTTATATCCTGAAAAATGATACTACTCCTGAAGGATCGGCAAATAACTTTTATATGTACCTACAACCTTCCTACTTTTATACGTAAGGCCTCTTGATATGAATTAATTGCATTTGTATTGTACCTAAAGCATGCGATCCTAAGCACTATACACTTACAAATTAGCGCGAGCGAAGCCGCGGGTAAAAACTAGTACAGATACTACATAAAACTGACACGTGTCGCGGTTTGCGGCCTCGCCTCTCAGATTATTGCCTAATTAATTTGACATATTGTCAATAGGAACAAAAAGTAGAAATGTTGACTGTGGTTTTAAAAGTTGTTTTTTGAATTTGGAAGAAAAAGTGCCGAGTGTTCCAGCCTTTTTGAAATGTTAAACCATGTTTAGGTATTGATATCGTGAGCTTTGATTCTTCATTGATCTTTAATTATACTCTGTATTTCATTATTAAAAAAATAAACTCTATCTTCGCGAGCTTTTCGGATATTATATTGAATATTGCTCGTATTGCAATAAAAATATGGGATATTATTAAATTCTTATTACGAATAGCAATAATTTTACGGCTTGCAATTATCGTGCTTTTTCAAGTTAGACTCACTGTTCAAGTTTTTGTACAAAGGTCGTCGCTATCGCCCATCGCTATGGTCTTCGAGCATAATTAATTACTTTTATATAACTTCATGGCTCTACCGCACTTTTGTGTTCTGAAATAAAACATGCATAACATTATAAATGTCCAGACAATAAAGTATGAAAATTAACAAGGCTTTTGGATGCGTGCGTTTCTGATATATTATGTTTAAATTATTTTGTTTTGGTTTGGTGACTTGAAATAAAAAAGTACGTAATTAAAACTTACATTAGATATATTATGTAATTATGTAATTGCAATAGGAAAGTAAATGTAATGTGCGAAGTAATAAAATTACATTAAATTTATTCCGCAGATTTCGAACTTAGTCCTCAGGGGTAGCAACGCATCTGTGATCACCCGCAGATAGGACGGTGTTCGTATCTGGGATTGATGACAGATGTTCATGGCAGTGGCCACTTACCATCAGGGGGGCTTCATGCTCATTTCCTATTTTCATATTATAAAAACATAGCAACTTTTCATTTTATGAAGTGACCTAATATAAAATACATAAGTCATATTATGCTACAGGTTATAATAATATATAACATCATACTTAGATTTATCGGGAACTATATTCCGATATCGATGGTGTTCATACATTTTATATAGGTAATATACCTTACATTTTTTCTGTAAAATAATAATATTTTTTCATTATAAAAAGATTTTATGAACACAACATAAGATAAAAAAAACGGGATAAGATTCTACTAACGCTAGATGTTGCAAGTCTTTTAATTAGAATTGTACACAGATTAATTGTGAGATACGTACAAATTATATAGATAGACAGATAACCAAAAATAGCTTTGGCTAGAAATTCAGGTAATAACATATCATGTTTCCGGTGCTCTATGAGCGCTAGTTTCTATTGCTAAGTAGATAGATGATAGCGATAGCCATTTCGTTTTACTTTTTCTTATATTGCTAGATGTTATCAGCAGCTGCGGATAGCTGACTTCTTCTGAATATGACTATATAAGTGTGTCTATTGTGCTGTGTGTTTAAAATATTTTAAACTAACTTTTACCCGCTGTATCGCACGCCTTTCTACTATATAATGGATGTTATTATACATATAAACCTGTGTTTTGAATCACTCTATCTGTTAAAAAATCGCATCAAAATCCGCAGCATATTTTTAAAGATCTAAGCATAGGATACATAGGAACAGACAGCGGAAAGCCACTTTATTTTATACTATGTAGTGATGACTTACAGGAAGCGTAGGGTTCTAGGGAAGGATATATGATATATTTTTTGATTAATTTCATTTTATTTTTATGAAAATTCTTATAAATAACATGAATACGTGCTTAAAAGAGAAAACAACCTTTTCTATGACATGACTAAAAAATGTTTTGTAAAATCTTGCCTAAGTCACCACAAAATTCAAAATGTTTTGAGTAGTGGTACTGTGGGCATGAATTAACCTTGCTTTATTCCGTAGACCAGAACACGACAGCGTGATAAGCAGTGAAACATGTGTGGCAAACCTAGCTCACATATCTTTGACAAACGCGACTACAATAAACTTGTAAAAAATAGAGTGTCTGTCAGAGTTATCTCTAATTAGAGGCAATTTTCGTGTGAACTATACATCGTACGAAATAATTGTTCACCGTTTTGATGTTTTTGCGGTCCCATTAACGCGTCTCGGTGGGTGCGCGGGCGCAGTAATTTATCGGCCATTGCGGGAAAATGGGATTTTGTGATAAAACATCACGTTTATGATGTTCAAAACAAGATTTCTTTTTTTTTTTTTGGTTTCGTGCCGGAATTGGCTGGCTCTTAACAGGATCTGGTGTATGAAGTAGCAAGTGCTACTTCAATATTAAGAGCATAGTATTCTTGTATAATTTTTTTAATATGGTGGTAAACTATTATCAGTATGCGTAGTTTTTCTAGGCATAATATATTTATTATATTATTTCAGTATGACTGTAATCGGAATAAAAAAAAATAATCTGCGCCAGTTACACTTATTTAAGTCAGCGTAAACAGAATACCGAAAAGTTATCTTACTGCTAAAATTCAACACTCTTGAAGCCTATAAAAGGTTCAAAGGCCAATTACTAGTCTTAAATGTTCGATGACCAAAGCAAAACCATGGAAGCTACCTAGTGTATCTATGAAAAACTGTCTAAATGAGTTCCGCGTCGCAGGCGGCGGTGATTGGCAGTGTATTGGAACCCTAATATTTCACGCTTGTCAGCCAACGTGCAAGCCAAGATAAAACTTTAATCGAAGGTGCAATTAACAAGACTTTTTTATTTTGCACTTATGTATAAGAGTTTTTTATGTTTCATAATGTGTGTACGTAAAAGGAATTTAATGGTAACCTATATTTTTTAGAGCTATGATTGATTCGCATTTTCTTAAGCATTATCGTTAATTTAAGCGACTTTTTACTCGCAGATTAAGCAGCTGGAGTTAATTTGGCGTATAATTACAGTTGGAAAATAGTAGTACGTATTTGTTATTGTTTTCTTTAGCATTTGTTTATAAGTAAAAACGTTCTTGTACATTTTGATTAAAATTGGCTTTCATTTTATTTTATTAGCAATGTTTTGAAGAATTCGTGAACGCTCCTATAATTTTCCGTAATATTAAAAAAAATACTCAATAGCAGTAATTGAATGATTGCAATCACATTTGATTCATGTCACCTCTTACCCGCAGTGAAGGTGAGGTTTAAACGTAAAATAAAATTGCATAGGTGTTTCATTTTAAATTAATTGACCGTTTAATGGAAACGTCCCAAAAGGTTAAAAAAGAAAATATTAAGCAAAGTTAAAATGCATAATGTGCCTTACAAAGATTAACAAAAATTACAAATTTGGATGAAAAACAAACCACTGCTACTTTTACCCTTATTTCCACCTTATCCAGTCCTCTGGATCCAAGAAAGAAAATTATAGATAATATAGTGGGTTAAAACAATTTTCTCTTTGTTCGTATATTTTATTCCTACTTCTCAAAATTTGTATTTAAGTATGTACATAAAATTGATTATAAAATACAGTATACCTTACACCAGACAAGATAATGGTAGAAAAACTGTGGTCGCACTGTCCATTCCCGGAGCAAGTTCACTATTATTTTGAAGTCCAACCAACGTGACCGGGCGTTGCCTCGACGCCGGCCGTATATGGTGGCAAAAACATCCGATTGACTGCAAAAACTAACTAATTACACATCTTCATTTGACCGTGATGTGGTCGCTTTTTGTACGTTCCGGACCGCTGGCTCACGGCTGGGAAACTGTTGCGAAAACTGTGACCATAAATAACTGATATAACCGATACAGACACTCCCGTATACGGAGCGGACGCGACCGGTACACCCCGGGCTTTTTATGAAATCGACAGGAATTATCGGCGATGGAATATTGAAATAGCGAGCTGATACTTGAACGCCAGTTTATGACGCTGAGAGTCATTGGAGACAAAGGAGAGACAGTAGGCGACGGTTGTCGACATGAACTGTCGCTTATATGTTACTTAGTGTCTTATTTTATTTGTAAGAAAAGTTGAACTTTACAAGATGGCAATAAAATGCTTAAAATAATAATGAACAAATATTGATAAATACTACTATTTCATTAGTCTCCTTAATGTTGGAATTTTTAGCATGTCTTTTGCCCGTAATCTAGAAATCTCTGAGGATTTCGATGAACTTGCTTGTAGCCTAACGATTGGACAGATTTTGAAAATGGAGTTGAATTTAGCTCTACTTCAGAAAGTATTTTCGTATATGAATACTTACATATTCCAAAATTAAAAAAATCCTTTTTTTTCTTATTGAAACCCAATGCAAAGCGGTGGTTTTTGACAATCTGATGATTTTGAGATTGATTTTGTAAGGAATCCGTTGTGAGAAAAATATTGTGAGGCGCCATAACTACAAGTACATAATTTAAACATACCTATAGCTAAGATTAATATTTACGGCTGTATAAAATAATAAATTTTATGTTTATACGAACAAAGGCGAGGGAAGCGGAATAGACAAAAATATGAGCAGCAAGATTTCCGGTAATTAAACAAAACACGTGGAATAGATAGCCGCTGAGGTCAAAGTGGAGCTAATTAGGAAGATAATAAGGCTAAATACAAGAACCTTGCGAGTAATTTTGTTGTTTATATTTTTTAAAGAATGCAGGTAGTATACGGGAATGGTTATTTATAATCAACCTAAAATAAGATTGATATGTCCTATCTAAGCTCGGTTATTGATGTGTTACTCCTGGAGGTGCAAATCTTTATATTGTAGGTAGTTTTAAAAGTGGTAGAGCCCTTTGTGGTTCGACTCCGGCGGTACCACCCGCCATACCTATTTGTTCCTTATAACAGCAATGTAGCACTGCTGTGTTCTGGTTTAAAGGGTGTGGTAAGGGAGACATATTTATCTGACGCGTTCCAACTTAGTTCTCAGGGGTAGCAACGCATCTGTGGCCGACCTCAGGTAGGGCTGTGATCATATCATGCTGCTTCCAACACATAAAAAAAAATATATAATTGATATAATAATAACCGTTTAAAATATAAAAAACCAAAAGTAGATAAACAGACACTTTTCGACACGATGATAACCCGTGAACCGCTCGCGGTGGTATTTCGATCCCACTTAAGATATTCAACATTTGCATATAAAATTATCGTTTAGTGAATTCATGTGCCTTTGTAGAGTAACGAACGGTATTGGTTTGGTGGTTTGTCGTTTATGGAACGACTGGACGGACGATTAATTTTCTATTACGTATGCAATAAGCGGTTGGAAGTTTATTTAAATTGTATGTTTAAGTAAAAAAATAGGCACGATTAGGAATACATACTTATATCGTTTTTGGGCGATGTATACGTACAATAATGCTATTATATTAAACAATATATTTATTATAAATTACATTTCAGAACTAATAATAACAAATAAATAAACAATATAAGTTTACTAGTAAGTATTTTTTCTTATCATATAAGAAATCCACCAACTTTCTTTAGGAAAAGCCAAAAATCCAAAAATGCATTTTATTCTTATTGAATTTGAAAGTTTCCCTATTGTATTTAATAAATAATTTTAAGGGCAATATTTTAAAAATCATTAGACTTTTATTAACATTTTTCGTTCTATAACGTTATTAAGTTCTGTAATACTAACTGACAAATTATCTTGTAAGTTTTCTAATGCCGACAATAATTTATGCAACCTAATTCTAAATTAATAGCATCTAGGTAACGGAAGCCTGATCATATTAAACGGACATTGACCTATTGGGACCCTTCGACCAGTCAAAATAACAATGCAACCTCCATAATTACACCACAAATGCATGTACGCGCTACTTTCATATGAGCACGCGTGCATCATTATTTTAACGAAATAATTAGGTTCGTTTAATGCAAAAATGGTCAAGCGGCGATTAACTCAACAATCAGCTATTGTGTACGTAATAAATAGTTTAAGTTGTTAACAATAGGCACGTGACCGAAAAATGTGTGATTGGGATAAAAGTGGACGGTGGTAGCAGAGGGTTAATCGCATCTGCTTGTTTCTATACAAATTCTAAGTTATCACTTCGGCAAACCTGATCTTTCATGATTTAGAAAGAGTGTACGCATAATTTCACAAGTTATGACGCCATAATCCGGTATTCTAATGCGGAGGTCTACGTCAAATCCAATTTTTATTGTTACAAGACTTATGATAGAAATAATCGTATATTATGAAGAAAGCCGCAAAATTGCTCTTTTAAATTTGAATGAACTTTAATTAGCGTATTATTGGGATAAACAATTTGTTATAAGTTATGTTCTAAGCTATCTTGGACCTATTTTAACACCAGATAAGATCACGCATATAAGTGGCTACCTAGCACCAAGTTGTAATACCTACTTCTGATAAGTAAATCTGTCTTATCACACCCTTCAAATCAAAATACAACAGTTCTTAACACTGTAGTTTTAGACAAATATGTAAATAAGAATCACAAGCATCTACCTTCAATTAAATATTATAAACTTTAGGTTTAATAAGTACATATAATGCATTTATTATACAACTTTGTAAAGTCAAATTTAGCTTTAAAGCCGCACTATTCCCCTTTGATGAGTTTCTCTTGAAATGAAAAGCTCGTAATAAGCTCCTCGCTTTCGGAATAAAGCTTTGCGTTCTCACAAATGGATGTCTTTTTCAATTAGCGTCGGAAAACATGGTTCAAATGCAGAAAATATGTTTTTGGCGGAAATATGAGCTAATACTTTCTTTTAAAAGAGCTTCCTTCTGCATGGTTAGTAAAATTACGTTTAGTAGTTACATAATTTAATTATACATATTTTTTATCAAAATCGTAAATAATAATATTATTTACAATTATTTGCTTCGTGTCAGAGTTATTGTTACGTTAGTAACCCCCTGTTGGGCGATGCTTTAGCCTCAACACGCGAATTTATACAATTTGATATATTACATAGTTTGAAATACTTTCTTTAAACTCTTGAACATTTATTTTTATCATTTTACTATGTCAAAAGAAGAAGAAGAAAGAAGACGCCTTTTACACTCATAGCTCCACAGATGGATTTTCTCCTGTGTTGTGAATGCCATGGACACACAAAGACGAATACACCACCACCCAGACCCAGAACAGAAACTCTAAACTCATCATTCAGATATCTATCTGGCCGCATTATTCAAATTCAGGAGCCCACATGCAAAGATTTTATTGCCAGCCTGAAAGTGGCAAATTTGACGCGAAAAATCTTATAAGTATCTATATTTTATGTATCAGATAATAAATAATTCATGGTTTGATATGTCTCTCGCATTTTAGGGTTATATTGGATTGGCGTGATGGATAGATAAGCATAATACTATCATGAATTTTATTACTATCGTTCAGTTTCAGAATTTCAGAAGAATGTAAAAATGGTTCCCCGTTGCTTCTCCATTATGCGTATGTTACTGTAAATGGGTTTCACATTTTTAGGTTAGAACCAAAATATTTTTTGAAGTATTTATATGTTTTTGTAAAATTGAATAAGCAAATGTGAGTGCTATACAATCATCATCATCATCGTCAACCCATTATTGTCCCACCGCTGGGCGCGGGTCTCCTCTCAATGAGAGGTATTTAGGCCTTAGTTCACAGCGCTGGCCAAGTGCGAATTGTTAGACTTCACTCACCTTTGAGACCTTTTTTTAAAAACTCTGGGGTGCTATACATTTTATTGTAAGTAAGTAGCGATTGTCGCTCATGGACATCTGTAATCAACCATAAAGGGAGTTATGTAAGCTCGGCAACAGATCAGTTGCTGACCCAAATGACTAATTGGACTTCTTCGAAGTTTCAAATCAGAATATAGAAGTTAACACTGCTTTTATAAGTAAGACATAAATAGAAAAATAGAGCTTACAGAGTCAAATCAGAAAACTATGTTCTACGTTCTAATAAAAGAAATGAAATTCATAGAAAACGTTATAATTTGTACACAACCCTTCAAATGCTTAAGGGATGTTCAAGACAATTTCTTCAATTAAAGTTCCCACGTGTTTTTCTCGTCCTTGCTACGTTTTGACTAGTAATTACTATTCAGGCAACTATGCTTGACATGGGGTATTATTAGCCCCATTGTCAAAAAACGGTTAATTTTGTCTATCTTGAGGAAACTACGGAAATACTTGACGCTTTGTACACGCATTGTTCCACCCTAGGATTTTCTGTGAAGTAAATTGATACACGGAATGGGTACATATGTATATAAAAATAATATTGAAACTAAAATTATTAAAATGAAATTCTTCATTAAGATATTTACCTTCCTGGCCGGGATTGAACTAGGAACTTCGAGGAATCGGTTTTTTGAACCCTACGTTGTGCAAAACGTTGTCTCAAATTTAAATAACATGTAGTGTGTCATGTTCTAAACATCGGAATTTTGATAAATATTAATAAACAAATGTTGATTTGTTAAAAATTAAAAAACCAATATTTGTCATTGTCGTAAACGACATGTTAAAAAAATTGTCAGTAGGTATATGTATACAAATACTGCTAGAAATATTTTATACGACGTCAAAAAAATCTTAATAACGGAATAAAATATCACATCCGACTAATACAGCTATTGTTATATCAATATTCACTATCGAATTGTTATAAACACAATTAAATGGGAATTGTTTGGCGTATCGATTTTATAGCCCCCGATCATTAGGGGATTATAAATATAGGGAATGCGAAGAGCGACCCCCGATCAATTTGCCTCATCGTGATGAGGTGACAAAAATGTTAGCCCGTGAATGTTTTGTGGCTTTCTAACTGCAATTGTATAGTCAAGTATAGCAGTATATTGATTTTTATGACGACCCGGATGGCGCAATGGTTAACACGCCGGACCGCTGATCCTAGGGTCCTGGGTTCGATTCCCAGCGAGGCGGAAATTTGAATGATGAGTTTAAATTTCCGTTCTTGGTCTGGG
>DWMA01000677.1:0-10283 GCA_018252035.1 Urbanus sp. 3 SS-2014
TTGATTCAGTAGCCCCAATACTGTTTTGTTTAATTGGTAAGTCTTGGGACATTGACATAATGGTAGGTAAAACTATTTAAACAGGTAATCGATTTTCTAACGTTTATTTGGGCTGTAAATATTTAGATAAATAAAAAAGCGGAATGTTGTACGTATATCTATATAATTTTGGTGTGCCCGTTTCATTTTTAAGTCATGCATTTTATTGTTTAACAATTGTAACATAGTTCTTAAATCTAAAATTGGCACCATTTTATTTTGAGTATATTCATACCTCCTATAGACTCTATAATATTCATACAATAATTTGTCAAGCTTTTTGTCCAAGCACGTCGTATCGAAAGTTCTCCCGAGAGCTTTGCAATGTTTCCGTTGAAAGCAAAAGTTGAACTTTCACTGGTCTTCCAAACAGGAATGAATCTCAGATTTTACGCTCTGTGGGACCGAGCTTTCCCATAGAAAAACCAAGGATTCAGTGCCCGTAACTGGTTACCTTATCAGGTGTTTTTATGACACCACAATTACAAGTCTTGGAGGGTGGAATTGCTTAAGCAACAATTATTGAGGTGCAACCGACTTAAAGTAGGGGTCAAGATAATTTCATGGAATTTTGATTATGATAAGATCTGGCGGGCATGCAATTTTCAATCATATTAATTTTGGTTTTATTGCAGACTTTAAACGTAAAGGTTTTAATTTTATAGTTTCTCTAATTATTATTTTAGTTGCGAATGTATTATTTACCTTGAATACATTGTGTTTTTATTACAACTTTAGTTGATGATTTTTATTTAAAGTAATAATGATTTCCCATCAATACAATATACAAGTAGGTAATAATGCTTCTTTAGCATACAAATGTCGAATCAATAAAAAACACTTTGTGTGTGTGTTATTCGTGTCTATGTTTAAAATACATTATCTGCATTATTCCGCAGATTTTCTTTCGCCACTTCCATTGCATGAACGCAGTATGCGTGGGTACTTTCGTACGTGAATTAGAAAGTACGCTTCTATCCACGCACGCTCATCTCACGTTAAATTTGACTGGACCATCTCGTGTCCAATTACTGTATCCGTTAGATAAATTGACATCTGTTACGTGTTTCTACCCATTACAATGGATAACTGTACTGTAAATGCACTGTTTTGTGGTAATCTTAAACGACGGAGTTAGATTTTAACACGAACTTGATAGTATTTTTAGGGTAAAGCAGTCTATGTGAGGTAAACGCTTTCTAATGGTTTTTGTCGTTTACTGAAATTGCTATGCCAATTTATATAAGTGATACTTCAGATTATAGTTTTAAACTAATTGTATCTCCACATTTAATTATAATTGCTTTAATTAATATATTATGCGTATTTAAAATACCTAGATTTTTCGACAGATTTTCAACTTTTTTCAGCTTTTTAAAAATCAATACGCGAGTTCATATGCTTTGTTACGTAGAAACCTTGCGTCATTGGCGTCAGATTCTTGTCAATAATTGCATTCAATCGCACAATCACTCATCATCCGGAGGAATGGTAATCGTTTTTGCTTGCAAGCAAAAGCCTGTGAAAGCTAATTTTTTATCCTGTTCGTTAGAGTTCGTTAGGCGCACTGAACCATATCTACCTTCCTTAGGGTAGGTTCACACGTGAGGTGCCTCGTGAGAAATGTCGGCCTACAATTACATTTCTGCATTAGCAGGACCTGTCGCTCCGTAATTACAAGCCTAATGGCCACTGGATATTAAGTAAACATTGGTTTTAACTGTAATGGCTTGGGTATAAGGGTGAAACAGGTGTCTGTATGTTACTTGATTTAACAGTCAGTACAAAATTATTATTCATTAACGTTAAATGTATATAGAACGCGTGTAAAGATTTTAAATTATCGTAAGGTCTTCTATTCCTACATTGGCCTACATTAGATCTAATCTAAATAAACATTACGACGCCTCACTCGTATTTTTTACTAGTAACATAAACAGTAACATTGTAAATCTGTTTCAATTTACCAACTCGTCACATGACTTCAGAACAAAGTAGGTACACGAAATTGTTCCTATGCATCCAATCAAAACAATAAACTCTATTGAGATTTACGATGCAGTCTTGTGGTTTTTTTAATCGACTTCAAAAAGGAGGAGGTTCTCCATTTGGCTGTATTTTTTATATGGATTTTCCACGATATCTCCGTCACCCATAGGCCCATTTCGTTATAAACTTATATTTTAAATGTTTATATTAGAAATGTCCGAAATAAAAAAATCTCAATGCTTAACTTAGAGAATTGCAAATTACTAGTGTTGTAAAGGTACAAATGCTTCTAAATCGGTACATATTGCATCACCACAAATGATTAATACAGAACAGTGCCCTTATCGCTCCCAGACAACCTTGGGAAGAGGATACTGTGAAGACAATGGCTGGTATCTAGACAAATCTAACTGAGATGTTTACCGTCTGTATATTTTCATATGCACACGGAAATTTAAGATTTTATTGGAGTGCACTATTTCCGCAAGACAGTAGAGGACTATAGGACTTATTGTTTTCTTTTTATTTTTACCTAGTAATTAAACTCGATTTGAAACTCGATATTACTCTAATGACATAGTCATTTTAATTACATGTCAATGCAATTTAGTAAATACTGTTTGGATTTATGCTTCAATATTTTTTACTGCACGATTATAAACGAATCACTAGGCAACATAATGAATGCTAATCGTATTGATAGTCCGTGCATAAACCAGTTTGTAAAATGCATATAATTATAAATCAATGTTTATTTTAGGTGCCCAAAAAGGCAAAAACACGCGCTAGTCGGAGGTGAGCGCTTGTGACCTATCGTGGTAACAAAAAATATCGGACATTGCAAGAACACTTTAATTGATGAGGTACATAAATCAATTATTGCAATATTGGTAGGTACGGAGGTGACATATGACCGTGAGATGTCGGCCTAGAATAGATTCAGTCCTTCTGTTGTCATGGATGTCGTAAGATAAGTTCATTCAAGGTAAAGGATGGGCTGAAAGAAGTATGCTCAGTTATTCTTCTAATGTGGTCACAAACACACATAGCCACTCATGTTTGACTACGGTAGTCTCCTTTCTAAAGGAATAAGTTTTCTAAATCTAGCATGGACTTGTCAACAAGAACTGATGGACGAAAAAGCTAATAGATCTCGACTCTGCTTACAAGGGATGCATGGAGTATACTGCATACTCTACACAAGTGCAGAAAATTACAGCTTAGCTGCTATAGAAATTTTGTGTTACAAACGGAAGCAAGTTACAAATATAAACAATAATTTTAATTTCTCAAAATAATTTCAATTATTTTAATTAAAATAAGCATCTTTAATATTATAATTTTCGGAATTTGAATAAAAAAATTGCGTGCTATCCCTCACTAAACCCGATCCGCATTGTAACAGATGATGGCATCCCCCGGTCATTGGAGGGTGCTATTAATATTGCACCGCATGCGGGGGTAGAGCAGATGCGGTAAAACCGTTACCGTTCCCCTATCTGGCTGAATTTCAAATTTGGAAATCGAACACGTGTGATGACAGCTTTTTTTGGATATTTTCGTTTCGCAATAGCGCGGATGTGTACGACATGTTTGTTTGAAAAGCAATTTGGTTTAATTGGGTCGGTTTCAACGTTTGATTACATTTATTACCTCTGCGTCTTTTTTACTATTAGCTCTTAAACTATTTAGAAAAATATATGTTCACCTACTGAGTTTTTGTTATACCATATACATCAAATTAGTAACGTATTTTTGCTACTGCTGATATTCTAAATTCATTGTGTATCAACATCTTATAATAAAATCGCTAGGTATTTATTAATAGAAAGAAACATTTAATGAAACATTACCAAATTAGAATGTTTTCGTATAAAACGGTTAAGTTACGCATAAGTCCAGAATAATAATACCAAGTAAAATATGGGTAGAACTCGGATACCACAGGAAGCGTGTGGGGAGAGTGTCAGTTAAAAAATCAATATGACCGTTGAAGTCAGTGTCCGCGAGGGTGCGGTAACAAAGGGTGCGCACGCGCTGTTCAATGAATCACGGGGTAATAAGTTACGGGTTAGGGACTGCTCCTAATAAAGTTTATTCTGAGTCCATTGTCATTTACGGGTTAGGAGTGTGCAAAGCGTAATATTGAAAATTATGTGTAATATATTTATATTATTTATCATGGTTATTATTTTTTTTTTATATAGGCAATCACAAATTTTCAGTTACAATATTTGTTCTTATAATACATACCAACAAGTCGGAATACGATCTGCTAACTTATATAAGATGAAAAGAAATTAATTACGTTAATGTAAATGGAACGCATTCGTCTATCAATTCAAAAATGCACCTAAATTCGTATGGTTCATTATTCAGTCTGTAATGTTATTTTATCTATCCGACAAAATGCTTACTTACATTTACTTATTAGTTACGCTTGAGTACCATTATACTTTCACTAATAAGGTACATTACAAGCAGTTTTAGTAACTTAACTTTTAACTGATTGACGTTAACGGACATCCGGCGTGATTTCTAAATTCAAATTGACCACTGCAACTCAAATCGGAACAATTGCAATGTAGTCCAAATGCATTACATTTAGAGATGTATTAAATTTCTTAATTCCCATTCACCTAATAAATTCAACGGAAACGTATGTAACTTGACCGGATCCATTGTAACAATTCCTAATCCTATCCCAAACTCAACTAGGCACCCTGCCGTCACGTCCACTTATATTTTCTAAGAGCGCAAACATTAGAGTTCAACGACACTGGAAAGGTATAATTACGGCCGGAATCGAACCGGGAGGGACGTAAGAAATTGGGTGACCCGGTTGTTTCTTAGACCCCCTACTCCGTTTGTACGCCTGGTCAGTTTCAGACAATGAGCTCTGACCCTCAAGTGTTTGAAGAACTCTTAGAAACGCTTAGAATTTACATCTGCAGTAAATAGTGGGCTATGATTTTAATATTTATGCCAGCTGTCTATTAGAGTAAATACCTTGTGAAGTACTCGATTTTGAATATTCAAGTAGAATTTGAACCAACGACTAAAAAAGTAAACTCGGCGGCAGTAATGCTCCTCTAGATGGAAAAAATTAAATAATTTTGAAATGTTAATCTGTTCATAATTAAAATGTAAGTATCTATATTTTTTTGTTATTTAAAGTATAGGTCAGTACCATTTTGGTAACAATGGGTTTTTTATTTGAATAGGTAGATATTATACCTACTACACATTGACCATTAAAATATTAGGACAAATCGAGACCATTTGAAAAAAAAAGGCAACTTTGTCAGACCTATTTAGAGCCGAATAATTAGCACAACATGCGTAAATGACGTAAAATACTACAAAGTTGATAGTATGAGGAAATTGAATGAATAAACGTTACGGTATCGTTTTATCGAATTTGCACGGCTATCAACTGTGTCAATAAATTATGAATAACAATAACCTCTTTGTATTCAATTGTTATTTAATTAACACAAAAAATGCTGCAAAAACGTGTCCTAATAGTCAACCAAAAGTACAATTCAGTCAACCTTTTTGGACATTCAACTTGTATTGATTACACAATGACATGATTTTATTAGGTATTATTTATTACAAAAACAATTGTGGCAAAAAAATCCTAATTTCGAAGAAAAACTGGTTTTAGCCTCATAACTCGCTGCACAGTGGATTATTTACATAAGAAAAAAACATTACCACCACAATCGTTTAGTTATTAACAAAGATACGACGCTGTAAAAAAGAAATACGCTCTGCAAAATGATAGAGCGACGCCATTTTGCTCAAGCGCGGGAGCAGCCGACGCTCGTGCGCCTGCGCAGTGCTAATGTCACGTGCGGTAGTGTGGGTGCGACAAGGACGCGCGATACTATGGCTTACGCTAATGAAATAATCAGTAGGTATTTATATTCATAACCGAAACAATTTTGAAGTTATTTTATACACCTATAATTATTTTTGAATACTTTAAGCATTATTATTATTCATATAAATAAACGTTGGGTTTTTACCGCATTATAATAATTAAATACCTAGATGTAAAACTGTAGTTAAGTTCATGTTTTAAATACTAATGTGTTGATATCTTATCACTATTACTACGCGGTTGTTTACATAGTATTTTATTATTATCAAACGTTTTACGACATTAACCACACATGTGCAATCTAAAATGGGACAAGTGTGGGAGGCCAGTCAGCACATCAGAGTAGCTCTCGCGTAGAGCAATGTGTCAAAACAAACAATGTGTATCTAGGTCACTTCGCTTAACGTACATTGGTACAATGCAACGACACTCGTCAATTCCTTACAAAACAACACCGTTGTGAAGCACAAAAACAATTTAATAAGCGCCTAAACACATTTTTTACCGAAACCCCTTGTGCTCAAAATTAACTAAGAAAAGACGTATTACATCTTAATTTTTAATCACACACCGCCAAATCATTTAATGAGAACTTCCTTTGGACCCTTATGAAGATTTTGACACCTCGATGGACAAAAAATATTAGCACGTCGGCCACTAAGTAGGAAATTACAGGCGTATGCGGAAGGGGTGTTATCGCTTTGTAAAGAACAAGACAAAAAATGTTTGTATAAAATTACAACGCAAATTAAATTATTAACAAATTAAATTTTAATTCGGCACACGTCTCAAGCGAGTTGAACACGTTCTTATCACTTATATAACAGTTAATGATGTAATATGATACGTTATAGGTATATGAGGTTGGAGGTGGCAATATTTACGACTTGATACCTGATATATGGAACACTACACTTTCATACGAAGAACATCGGCTTTAGATAAGAAACAAATCTGAAGTGCTAATTGAACAACATGACTGATATATTTATAAATAGATACGTCAAATCAAATGAATAAAGTTTTTGGAAGTAGAAATTATACATATATTTTTTCAATGTAACGGTCAAAGAAAAATATGTAGATAATAGTGTTTATAAGCTGTGTTTTCAGAATGTGATGTCTATCCACCCACACTTGATCAGCATTTTTATTACGAAAGCCATCAATAATGATGACAGAATGATGACGTAAGCATTAATAGAACTTCTTAGTAAAACCGTTACTGCGAACAATGACTGTTTATTTACGTGTTTGAGGAAGGAAATTGAAACAACTACGTTCTATGTCAAGGCGAGTATGTGAAAATACGTACTCAGCGTTCACTCTAACATTTGTATGAAGTCACGAGTCACGATTTATTATACAACTAGACGCCAGTACGTCTAGGCATTCGTCAAATAAATACCTAGCCATTTTGTTCTAAATAAAGTTGTAGAGTTCACGACTTTTAAATGTTTCACCTCTTTTCCAAAGTTATAGATGTAGGATGGACATTTGTAACGAAGTTTGGAGTTCATTATACTTTAGAGTCGAAACGAAACAAAGGAGTGTAATCTAAGTCGAATATACCTACATAGATTTTGAGAACCTTTGAGAACTAGTTTTAGACACCTAATAGTATTATGCAGGTTCACAGTTCTATATGTCGTAATTAATTTTATTTTCAGTTTACATATTGAAGTTATTTATGTAATTGGTTATTCAATTTATTGGTGTTTTCCTTGCCCATCGTCAATGAAAAATTACAATATTCTATCTAGAATACATACCTTTTTTTTTCAAATCAAATCAAAATTTGACTTAGTATGTAACTAGGTAGGTATAGAAAATGCTGACTACAAACTAACAATTTTGTTAACATAGCTCATCATCAAATTCGCTGCCAATCACATAGGTAGGTACATCACTATCACTACATCTTTAAAACTACGCAACGGATTTTGATGCGGTTTTTTTTACAGAAAGAGTTATTCAAGATGAAGGTTTGTATGACATTTAACGCGTGCAGAGCCGCGGGCAAAAACTAGTTAAGAAATAAATGGTTGCTTTCTCTGGGAATCGCACCCATAACATATAGTCGCATAACTACTGGACATTTAATAAAGATACCTTTGAAAAGTACGTATATTGCTACATTGCTTTATGATACAATGATTGCACTGTCTGACTAATGGTCCCCGATAAGCAGACTTACTTTTAGTAACTACTTAATTGTTTTTGTATAACTATTTATGTTATTTTAAAGGCAACTGACCCGTACAGTTGTTAACAATTATTGCAAAATAATATCTTATAAGAATTGTTTAGTACATGCTTACAAGATAAGAAATAGTGATAAATTCGAAAATGCTTACGACGAATGGTTACTTGGATGGCACCGTCATCGTGGCTTCTGCAAGGTGATCTTTTGTATTGAGATTTTATTTAAATTTACAATTCATCAGCTAAAAAACAACTCGTGAAATAAACATATGTCTGTTTTACGCGTAATGAGATAAACAATTAATTTCTTTCAAGACCGTATAAGGTAGGCAAACAATTAATTTAAATCCATGTAAGGAAGATAAACAATTAATTAATTTCAAATCCGACAGGATAAAGTAATTAATTATTGGAATTCATGAAACTGAATAGGTACCTACCCGTGCGGAAAACTAAATTTATGTGTTACAACCAGCTACTTTGTAGTGTTTATCATTAAAACAATTTGCTTTTAATGTTTACGTAAAACTATCATATTGTTAGTGTCACTACAGCTACACAATCTAAATTTAAACTAAATTTTAGTTATCTCCCGCGCAAAAATGTCTGGTCCGACTGCACAGATAAGTCAATGTTTACATTGGTAATTAGGCTATTTACAATCTATGGTGGGTCGATTCCTATTCATTCTATTTCATTCAATCAAAACTCCGTAATGTGTAGTACGCACTAATACTATGATTGTAAAAAAGACTAACCTGTTATTCTCTTCTGCGTCTTGTTATTCTCTGGACTCGATACCTTCGCTTCTTGTGGGCAACCTGTGTTCGGTTTGGGTGTGGTTATGGTGATCGGCGACCTTCTGAGCGCAGCAGGGACAGCGGACGCGGGCACCAGTTGCCATGCAAACCTCTGTGCACCAGGCAAGGGCTTCTCGTTAGCGAAGTCGAAACCCCATTTCTGACTGTCAATCTCCAGCTGCCGCGCCAATTCTCTCTCCGCAAATCGTCTGTTCTCTTCTCTATCCGTACACCCGAACAAGTTCCTCCTCACGCCGTCGAGTGTGGTCACCCCGCGCACTCTCAACGACCTCGCGTCCAACACGGTGGCTTGCAGGCCGGGTGCCCTCACACTCAACGCAGACATCTTCAATGCAATAGTCCAACACGGTCGAGCACGGCGCGAACGCACTTCCCTGATAGCATCCGCGACCGTCGTTTCACCTATCACAAACAAGGTCAATATTCAGTTCTTTTGCGCGATACAAAACGGTAGATTCGTAACACGTATCAGTGTTTGGTTCATCACGCACCAATAAGAATACTAATTGTGGTTAGTTTAGCGAGTGTGAATGTAAACAAAGTCGTATATGACGCGACGACGCACGCGTATGACGTAACACGTCCTCACCAAGCGAGTACGAATGACGACTGAATTGAAAAATGAAGTCGCGGATCGCGGGCCGCGATGCGCGTGAGCCGAGAGCGGGTCGCTTGATCGCTTCGGGCTCCGGCCCTCGGTCGGAGCGACGCCGCAAGCCCCGTTAGTTCCACCACTCGGCACGGTGTGGCGCTACCTACCTACTCCTACTTGCTGAGCAGCGTCCCCTACGGCCCTTTATACTTTCTTTATTTCTTGATCGATTCGAATTATTTTAAAAGGGCTTTTTAAGTTATTCGAGTACATCTTATTTTTTTTGGAATAAACTAAGGAAATTCAAGTTTCTATTTTAATATTCAATTTCAATAAGTTTTTTAAATTTATTTATTTGAATAACTAATTAACTACTAAATTATCTACTAAATACGTGGCTATATATTATTTATTTTTATGTAAGCATTTATTATAATATTTTTTTTTATTACTTTAAAATTCTAAAAGCTCTGATGGCAAGCCAAGCATTAAAATTATTTCGTGACAATATTTCCAGTGGCGTGATTTAATGTTACCATACAATGAAGTTTTAATTGCATTGTTAAATATACAGCCAATTAAATTAGTCATCAGTTAAGGCTATTAATAGTTAGCTAATTAATCACAGCACTAAGATTGAACGCGAACAAGTACCTACTTAGTAATTTTAGACATGATATATTTTAGTGTTTTTCATCTATGTATTTGCATACTTTTATCCAATAAAATTCTTAGGCAATAAAAATCT
>DWMA01000678.1:0-10280 GCA_018252035.1 Urbanus sp. 3 SS-2014
TATATTGAACTCGCCCACCGGAAGCTTCCATAGCACTGACGGCGAATTAAAACTCACCAGACTAGTCCATGAGGAGGGTTTGAAATATTTTCCAGCTCTAAACGAGATTGGATACAAAACAGTTTTGGATAATAACGGTAACGACACCTTAGGGTTCAGTTTTCCAACCATTACGATGGCACACGGCAAGCGACAAAGCATGTGCTACGCATTCATATCACCCGTTAAAGATAGAAAAAATTTACACGTCCTAAAGAACTCACGAGCGACTAAAATTGTTTTCCAGGAAAACATTGCTGTTGGAGTAGAAATCCTGACCGACAGCAACGAAACGATGACGTTAAAGGCAACAAGGGAGGTTATAATTTCAGCAGGAGCCATAAACAGTCCTCAGCTTCTAATGTTATCAGGCATCGGTCCAAAGGAACATTTGGAGTCTTTCAATATAACAACAATATCAGACCTACCCGTAGGACAAAATTTACAAGATCACATCGGCGTCTTCGTACCTTACCAAACTTCTAATATAACGTTAATACCCATAAATCCTATTGAGTATCCATTTAAATTTATAAATGGTTTCTTTGCTTTAAACAAAACACAAAGTCGCCCTGATTCCGAGGTTATGTTTATAATATCGAACGACCCCAACGCCATTAGGTTGATGTCTGCGTTTAATATTCGTTACGAAAGTGATATTACTCAAAAACTATATGAGGCTAACAAAGAGAGGGAAGTTGCAATCGCCTACATAATGCAACTGCATCCTAAATCTCGTGGTCGGATTTTGTTACGCAGTACTAATCCTCAGGATAAAGTAAAAATATACACTGAAGCCTTATCAAATAAAACGGATGTAGATAATATGGTCAAATATATTAAACATTTTATCCGCATAGAAAATAGTACTTTTTTCAAAAGTGTCAATGCTCAGAGAGTCGATTTAGCTGGGGAAAGATGTAAAAGTTTTGCTCCTGGAAGCGACGAGTATTGGCGATGTTATTCTCTGTGTCTGATGGCTACAGTATACCATTACTCCAGCACTAGTGCGATGGGGTCGGTGGTGGACAGCCAGCTGCGTGTTAACGGCGTCGAGAGGTTGAGAGTGGTCGATGCCAGTATATTTCCTTTCATAACAAGTGGAAATACTAATGCTCCTACTATAATGGTCGCGGAGAAGGCCGCTGACATGATCAAGAAGGACCATCATAAGTCGGAACACAAGTACTGCATTCGTTTACTGATTAAAACCATTTGTTTTTGATGAAATTTTATTTTTATTCTTTGTTTTCAAACTGCGTGCTTCCTTGCTTCGGGAGGCACGAAGCTGTCGATAAGCCCAGTTATCATAGGATAGTAGTTGTTAAGCCCTGTGGAGGCCTTATGGGCGGTTGAAAAACACCAACAGGGTTGAGCAGTGATATACAAAAAAGTTTTCAGATTATTATTATTATTAAATTATTATTATTTAAAGTATTACTTAGAACTACAAAATAAAAGTATATAAACAAAATCTATACAGAATTGCAATATGGTGTAAAATCAAGTTCATCGGACATGCGGAAGCTGAATTTTAATTAATACCTTTACTAGATTTTGCCAGCAGCTTCGTTAAATTACATACATATAAACCTTTCTCTTGAATCACTTTTAAAAAACGCATCAAAATCCGTTGCCTAGTTTTAAAGATCTAAGCGTACATAGGGACAGAGAGCGGAAAACGACTTTGTTTTATACTATGTATTGACAGTGATAAAAGAAGTACAATTAATATTTATTTATTACTTGACTTGTCACTTATTCTAACAAAAAATACAAAAATAGTTAAAAATTACACCTAGTACAAAAATATCAAAATATGCGTCAACTGCAATTATTTACAATTGTTGCTTACATTTACAAAATTGTATATTAAAAACTTTGGTACTTAACTGAGTACGAAACATATTATTTTTTCAAAATTTTTGAACTTAACGAAACAATAAAATCAATTTTATTCTAACAGCAATTAGTTTCTTTCTGGTCTTCATCTTCCTAATCTTCAAGATCGACGGTTTCTGCATCATAATCTGAAATTAAGAGTTATTTTAATACCTATACAGGGCGAATTTTTCGAAGGGAAAATCGGAAACTAAGGGAGATATGGAAAAAAGCTTTTGATAAAAAATAAAACTGTATTAAAAGATTTTCAAAAGATCTATTTTCCTCGCTGGGATTAGAATGGGTTCTTTTGAACGAATCTCACCTGCATTATTGCGCCATTGGCATTGGAGGATTTGCCCTAAGGCACAGTAGGCCCGGGCCTAGGGCGGCTGATTTTAAGGGCGGCCCGTCGTGGCAAAAAAATCCCTTATGATAAGAAGCGACTCAAAGAACCTAAATATTCAAAAGACCTGTGCATATTGTGATAGCACTGCAACTCATCGTAGATATTAATAACAATAATTTTACTATATAACTTTCGTACATTTTACTTATAAAACATCTGTAGATGTTATTTTTTATACATACATAATATTATCTATATCTACATCTGTACAAATAAATAAAATTCAAGTGTCTGTTTGTGATTTCAAAATAACAAATTTATACTCAATGCATATGAAAGTATATACGATACCTATAACGAAAATCAAATTAGACAAATTTTTGTCTGTTTGGCTGAGCTAATCTTCTAAACGGCTGTACCGATTTTAACAGGACTTTCACTGGAAGGTAGCTGAAGGTCTAAGGCGTAACATAGGCTACTTTAATTTTTGAAAAATCCATTGGTGCGCGTTCCACGCGCATGCGCGCGCCGTCGCGGCACAGCGGGATGACATTTATGTTTAAATATGTATTCTTTTTTTATGAATACGCAGGTATTACAATAATGTTATGAATGGCATAAGAAAGTAATAAAAAATCCGACATCACATTGTTTTATATATACTTATAATCGAAATGTGTTTAACACTGCTGTTATAAAGGTAGAAATCGGTGTAGCGGTGGTGCCGCCGGAGTAGAATCACAAAGTGCTCTACCACCTTCGAAATTTGTGACACCTCATTTTATTTAAGTACCTACTACTACTACTAAAGTTTTTAGAAGTTTAACGATAATGTACCTACATCTATCTTCTAACACCAAACTATAATTTGACATGCAGATTTATATCAATGATAAAGTGACTTAACTATAAAACCTAATTTATGCTTAAAATATTATTTATTTAACCCTCATTATAGATTTGTCTTTGCCGTTGCCTTGCCTTTCCTTACAAGGTACCTACCGTCAGTGTTGCCAAATAAGTATTCAAACTGTATATTACAACATCTTTAAAAACCCTTAATCTCAACAGATTCCGGGCCCCCTGGAAGTCATCCGGCGTTCATAATCAGCCGCAAAGCTCAAAAAGGTTCTTGTAAATTTTATCCTCCCTAACCATATTGACCAAACGTTTCAACGCTGATGTATCATTGCGATTAGATTATGGATGGACGGTCGCTGTATTCCTGAAGTAGCTTTTAACCTAACCTACGGATGACTATGTTCTCTTGAATTCTTGTTTTGAATGTAAATATTGAGCAGAAGAATTGAAAGATTTTGATCATTAGGTACTTATCTAAAAGTTGCGTGCAAATTTTATACGCATTTGTCGATTCAATGGTTTGAACAAGTGTTCGCGTTTATTATTTATACAAAAGCAGTCATTTATAGGTACTTACTAACGATAGGTAGGTACATATACATAGCACGGTTACGTATTAGGAATAAATTAATAATGTATGTATGTGCGTGCATGTACCTATTTCAATATTAGCCCATTGATAGGCACAGATCTTTTCTTTTCTCTGGATATGAAAGCGTTGTCCCGGAAGACCTGGGACAAGAATAGGGCTACGGTAAACCCTGGTCGTCGTAAGAGGCTACCAAAAGAGGGCTTGCAGGGTTGCGAGTGGCTAGAGTCGGAACTCTGACCGTCTATTCATCGACCCCGGGAAGAACGACGTTATGTGTGGTCGCATACCGTCGCGCTCTAGATGGTGCGGCAAGCGCAGCACTCGCCCAGGATTGAGCCCGATGGGGCAATAGGCTTAGGGGACTTTAGTAAAGGTCCGTTAGAGAACCTGGAGTCCTCTTAAAAGTGCTGAGAACGGCGACCGGGGGTTTACCAACGGTAAAAGTCCTATAATAACCCGGTGTCGCTTCCAAGGCGTCGGGTACCTTTTGAAGATTTCCATTCGTAAACAAAAAAAAAAGAATAAGAAGATGTGACCCGCGATCATATACGTGGTGTATATGACCACGCAAACTGGTCACGCAAACTGTGGATTCACAGACCTCATACAACACCTTTGATTCACCCTTAAAGTGTTCCATCAGCGAGCTTTATCGTGCGAAGCTACATATCCTCGTCTATCCGTCATGGCCTCAAGGATAAGCAACAATTTAATCATACTTACATACTTTATTACATTTTATACATTTATTACATTACTTACAAAAATATATAAAAACGGGTCAAGAGCGAATCGGGCCCGCGCTAAAGGACCTGATTTGAGTACCTACTTAATTTCTTGGTAAGTAAATACCTAAAAATTTATGGTTAAACTTATACGGCGTATAAATTAATTCGCCTGAGGATCCATAGGGCGTTGCTAGTTACGACGCCATTGTAATCTTTATTATGTGCAGATAAACTATTAACACAATTGCGTTGCTGAAAAATAATTAAAATGGAGGCAGAAGTGGCTGTGTTGACTGCTCTAGGCATTCAAGCAAGTTTGAAATTATTTTCTTTGACACTATATCTGTTCGCCAATTTGTTCCCCAATCAGGCTCATGTAAAAGGTTAGTAGGTATTTAGTTAATTATATTAGTGAAAATTGGTCAAATTGGTAGTCACTACCTAAGCCCTGTACCTGGCCCTCAATTAGGGATGGGGGCACATGCCCCGGACTCCAGCATCGTAGGCGCTTATTCTCGGATCTAAATATTTATCTTCGCGTAACGTTTTTTCGCTGACTCAAAGAGAGAGAGCGCTACTATCAAGCCGGTTTGGAAAATTTTACACGAAGTATAAAATGTAAGATAGGTAAATATCTCACATGTTCTGTTCAAAAAACAGTCCTCAAAGAAAACTGGCAGCGCTTAACGGTCTTCCAGAAATTTTGACTGCCAGACAACAAGGAGGAGAGTTGGCAAGAAGTTTAATGAAGATTGATGGGTCGCAGGTTGTAAAAACTTCTACTATTACTGCTGCTATTTACCTGCTACTATGTATTACTTTTTGGCAAAAACTTAAAACTCCATATGATTGTAAATTGAAAAGGAATTTTGTGAAACCTTCATATTGCCTACTTGTTTATTGGTACCAACTGAAGATATACTTATTGCCTTATTGCGACAAGATCCGGTCACAGGAAACGAAATTTATTTATCATTTCTCATACTCGTACACTAAATAATTACCTACGTTAAAAAATAAGAACTTCTTATTACCTACTTAACCCGGTTTAGGTTTTGACTTGGAATTTTGTAACTTTAAATTTAACAAAATCCAAAACCTTTTAAGTACAAATAATTTCTTAAAGATTTCCTATATCTCATTAAGTAATTCAATAATACCAAACGAGATAAAAAACCGGAAACGTTACTTAAATAAAAGTTTTAGCCTTGCAACAATCACATAAGATAAGCCTTGGAATAAAAACATGTAGTGCTTAATCATGTTTTGTTAATTTCCCAGACGGTTTTTGCTATGACTTCATCATCGTGGGTGGAGGATCCGCAGGCTGTGTCCTCGCCAGGCGGCTTTCGGATGTAGAGCACTTTAATGTGCTGTTAATAGAGGCTGGTGGGGACCCTACCTTGTCTTGCATGGTTTGTCATAAGAATTTCTATCTATAAATACCAGGTGACTAATTTGTTAAGGGCAGTAGACATATTTGTGGTTTCCAACAGCATCACCTACATACCTATTTCTGCCTCATAATGATAGCGTTAAGCGGCGCTGTGTTCTAGTTTAAAAGGTGCGGTAAGGGTGACAAACTCATTCGAGACGTTCTTAGTCTTCACGGATAGCAACGAATCTATTGTCGACCCTAGGAAGTACTGTGGTCGTATCGAGGGTTAATTACAGATGTCCATGGGCGGCATGGCCACTTACCATCAGATGGGCTGCAATCTAGTTTGCTACTTCCATAATATAAAAAGATCCAAATGTTGCAGATGCCGGGTCTAATGTTTTATGCACAATTTTCGGAATTCGACTGGAACTACACGTCAGTGAACGATAAGCAAGCGTGGCAGTGCTACCAGAACGGTGTCTCACAGATGGCGAGGGGGCACGGGCTCGGCGGCTCCAGTTGCATCAACTACATGATTTACGTGCGAGGGCACCACACCGATTACCGTCAGTGGGCAGAAGTAACCAACGATTCCACTTGGGACTGGGAGCACGTTCTTCCATACTTCAAAAAGAGTGAACGCATGGAAAATCAAGACATATTGAACTCACCTTACGGAGTTTTTCATGGCACTGACGGCGAATTAGGTGTTACCACATCATCCCATGTGGAGAACTTGAAGTATTTCCCAGCTCTAAACGATATTGGATATCAAACAGTGTTGGATAACAACGGTTACGACACCTTAGGGTTCAGTTTCCCGTCACTCACCTTGGCACAAGGCAAGCGACAGAGCACGTGTTATGCATTCATATCCCCCGTTAAAGACAGGAAGAATTTGCATGTTTTAAAGAACACACGAGCTACTAAAATTGTTTTTGAAGGGAAAGTAGCTGCTGGAGTAGAAATTCTGACAGAGACTAACGAAAAGATGACATTAAAGGCTATAAGGGAAGTTATTGTTTCAGCGGGGGCCATAAACAGTCCTCAGCTTCTAATGTTATCAGGTATCGGTCCAAAGGAACATTTGGAGTCTTTCAACATAACAACAATATCAGACCTACCAGTAGGACACAATTTACAAGATCATGTTCCTGTTCTTGTTGCGTACCAAACAGGCAATATATCAACACTGCCTCAAAATCCTTTCGAATACCCAATAAAATTTATAAATGGCTTCTTCACTCTGAATAAAACACAATCGCGCCCTGATTGCCAGGTGTTCTTCGTGGTATCGAATGATGCAAAAAGTCAGACGTTGGTGCCTGCTTTTAACATGCGTTATGAAAACGATATTACTCACAGAATATACGAAGCTAACAAAAACAGGGAAATCGTTATCGCTTACATAATTAAACTTCATCCGAAATCTCGTGGCCGTGTTTTGTTACGCAGCGCTAATCCTAAAGACCCGGTAGAAATATATACTGGAGCCTTATCGGACAAAGCGGATATCGATGACACAGTAAAATATATTAAAGATTTTAACCGTATAGAAAATAGTACCTATTTCAGAAGTGTCAATGCCAAGAGAGTTGATTTAGCTGGCGAAAGGTGCAAAAGTTTTGCCCTCGGAAGTGATGAATATTGGAGGTGCTATTCTTTGTGTTTGATGGCTACCATATACCATTACTCTGGCACTTGTGCGATGGGGTCGGTGGTGGACAGCCAGCTACGTGTAAACGGCGTCGAGAGGTTGAGAGTGGTCGATGCCAGTATATTTCCTTTCATAACAAGTGGAAATACTAATGCTCCTACTATAATGGTCGCGGAGAAGGCCGCTGACATGATCAAGAAGGACCATCATAAGTCGGAACACAAGTACTGCATTCGTTTACTGATTAAAACCATTTGTTTTTGATGAAATTTTATTTTTATTCTTTGTTTTCAAACTGCGTGCTTCCTTGCTTCGGGAGGCACGAAGCTGTCGATAAGCCCAGTTATCATAGGATAGTAGTTGTTAAGCCCTGTGGAGGCCTTATGGGCGGTTGAAAAACACCAACAGGGTTGAGCAGTGATATACAAAAAAGTTTTCAGATTATTATTATTATTAAATTATTATTATTTAAAGTATTACTTAGAACTACAAAATAAAAGTATATAAACAAAATCTATACAGAATTGCAATATGGTGTAAAATCAAGTTCATCGGACATGCGGAAGCTGAATTTTAATTAATACCTTTACTAGATTTTGCCAGCAGCTTCGTTAAATTACATACATATAAACCTTTCTCTTGAATCACTTTTAAAAAACGCATCAAAATCCGTTGCCTAGTTTTAAAGATCTAAGCGTACATAGGGACAGAGAGCGGAAAACGACTTTGTTTTATACTATGTATTGACAGTGATAAAAGAAGTACAATTAATATTTATTTATTACTTGACTTGTCACTTATTCTAACAAAAAATACAAAAATAGTTAAAAATTACACCTAGTACAAAAATATCAAAATATGCGTCAACTGCAATTATTTACAATTGTTGCTTACATTTACAAAATTGTATATTAAAAACTTTGGTACTTAACTGAGTACGAAACATATTATTATTTCAAAATTTTTGAACTTAACGAAACAATAAAATCAATTCTAACAGCAATTAGTTTCTTTCTGGTCTTCATCTTCCTAATCTTCAAGATCGACGGTTTCTGCATCAGAATCTGAAATTAAGAGTTACTTTAATACCTATGCAGGGGAAATTTTTCAAGTGAATGGGAAAATCTGAAACTAAAGGAAATAGGGAAAAAAGCTTTTGATAAAAAATAAAACAGCCTAAAAAGATTTTCTAGGAATAGAATGGGTTATTTTGAAAGAAGCACACCTGAATTATTACGCCATTGGATAGTGTTACTGATAAGGATTAAAATATAGAAACTTGTCATACATGTTAACGTAAAGGACTCATTTTAAAGAGAATATATTTTTTAACGTCAATCGAACGACCGAACGAATGTCGGCTGAATGCACGGAAAAGCATGTAAGTGAGAGTGCGGAATAAGCACAGAAGAGGGAAGTTGTCTCTTTCCTTTATGGAAATAAGCGATATAAAGGCACGACCTAGGTCTAAGTGTTCGGCTAGTGACACATCTAACTCTCCTACATATGCAATTTTCTATCAATGTTTTCTTATGACGTTATCACGTAAAATCAAAGTTTGTAAAGTGACTTTTTCCATATATTTTCTTACTATGCCTTCAACTAACAATTATTCGATTTTATAGCCTATGATGATTTTATAGCAGTGAACCTCAAAGGGCTGATGAATAATTGGAATGGAGATTCATTCCTTCATTCCGATGCTCACCTACGTCCATTCGATCGCTCTCCACTTCAGTGGTATCACCGTTCCGCGTTTCATCTTCCGGCCCCACTGCATCCTCGTCGGCGTTCGTCGCAATACCTTCCGCTAGGTTCTCCTTCACGTACCTCTCCAAGTCCAGCTGTCGACATTATTATTATTGAATTAACCGACTGATTAATAATTGTTTGCAATATACAGCATATGTTGAAAAATTCAAACGTGCGTGAATGGCTAAATGTGAAACTATAGAGTATAGCGAGAAATGCTGAAAGGAGTTACGAGGCCGATTTTGATAAAAAAAACTGAATAATTAAATTCTCAATAATTCTAGTTTCCGGGAATCCGTTGGTAAGTGTTACTCCTTTATGGTAGCCAACCAGCAATACATCTGTAACCTTTTCAGTGAGCACCTTCACACTTACCATTAAGTGTACCGCATGAACGCTATTATTATTTATTAAAAATATAGTAATTATTGTTATACCTTTCCATTGGCATCGAGTGACTTCACATAGTTCCTGAACTTCGCTGCTTCTTTTACGGGCATTAGCTTCACGTAATCTTTGCTGCCGTGTTGCTGTGACTTCAAGTAAGCGCCGAATTCCTTCAGCACCTTGATGAATGGGTTCCCCAATATCTTGATGAGGTTTATCAGCCTGTTTTGGTACAACATTAAATCAGATTTTTGTAACAGTTACGTATAACCCGCGCGCGTATATAAACAAATTATGATTTGATTCCTATTTGTGTGTATTCGGCGAGTATCTAAATGTTGCATAGTATAAGAATTACTTTGCATTAGTGGTGAGCGCGCGTCAATTTGGCGTCTGTGTACAGCGCGCGCTTATGGAGTTGCGTATATATGTGCGTTTGAGTGTACGTTACCTGTATGTGCTACGTTTACAGGCAGCAGCCCGGCGACGGCGACGAGTATCGCGATGGTGATGAGTAAAATGGGCAAAGATGTCTATTACCAAGATATGCCCGTTCCATACTTCAGACGCGCGAAATTGTGTTTGCCTTTTAACCTGATACATGCACCAGACCCGCCGCAGTCCGGCGACGAACGCGGTGAATAGTGCACGGA
>DWMA01000679.1:0-10279 GCA_018252035.1 Urbanus sp. 3 SS-2014
TAGACCTTCAGCTATCTTCCTGTGAAAGTCCCGTCAAAATCGGTCAAGCCGTTTAGAAGATTACCTCATGAATTTCATGCAACATCCAAATACATAAACTTAAAAAGATCTGTATATAAATTTTAAAATAGCGGTCTTGCTTACACTCACGTACAATATCGTTAAACTAATAACCAGAACCACCAAACTATTCGGATAGCCAAAACATTGAATTATAAGCAAAAGACGACATTACAATATATTTTACGAGCCCAATAAAACCGAAAATCATGATTAATGACCATGGTGAAACACGGCGCCGGTGATATATCACGCGTTCCGATTCGAAATCCCAATAAAACGGACCTTAGGGTCTCCGCTCATTACGGAGTTTCACGTTGACGTGTTGAAATAAGGTATTTGTCTGACTGCTAAGTTTGACGTTGCTTAGAATCTTACAAATAGGTATTTATTGTTATTGCTTAAGTAATAAGCTAATACCTATTATGTATTATGTAATCGTTTGTTTCCTAAATAAATAAATAAATTGTGGACATTTTATTCTGTATTCTTACTTTGTTAAATTATTTTAAAAGTTTATCTAAACAAATTGAAACAATAATAAAACGAAGCAGCAATAATATAACTTTATAAAAGTTAATTGCAATTTTCCAATGACAATATGTTTCATGTGAAACAATTAGGTATTAATCATTTTAAAAATATATCAAATTCATTATATACCAACACGAAATTGCATAGTTATTTAGTTTATAATCGTCAACACCTCACTCGCTACTAATCAAACAAGTCCCTAAGAGTCAAAGAGGCCGCGTGGACCTCTCAAAAGGTTGAATGGGTGTCGATCTCGCCCCGATAAGACCGGCTTAGATATGTATCTGGCGCCAAATTTCACAGAACCGAAGCGCCTGTAGAAAAACATAAAAGTAACCTATTCAAACGAGACCACTTTTTTACTGTTTGAATAAAGAAGTGGTTATTGTTTTGTTTGTTAAGCCCACGTGCAACGTGATATGTATTGACCGGTTATGATATGCCACAGATTAAAAATATTGTTTACATGGAATAGTTAAGTCATTGAAGTAAATTCTCTTACTTTTACAAATAAGTGTTTTTATTGTCATAAAGAGCTTCGTAGCTTCGTAATATTGAATAAGTAATGAAATTAAAATTGCTAATAACTTCAGTTCATGAAAATAAAACCGCTAATAAGTTCAGTTTTATTGCAATAATCGTCATAAATATTTATTAATTGAAATGTTCACATACAATCAATTTTTACTATCGTATAATTTTCAATACAGCTGTATAGATTAAAAAACCTTTGTCTAATGATAAAACACATCACGATCAAACACTCCAAATTCAAAAGCGCGTAATATACGAAAACCCGCAAGCAACCGCGGGCGGTAATTACGGGAATCCGCTTACGTGACGCTACCGAAAGAAATGAGAAAATGATGACCGTCGCCGGTCATTCCGGTCAGTTGTAAAGATTCAGACTAATATGTCGGGACCGTCGCGTAAAACCACTTGTTTCACCACAGATTAGCAACTGTTAAGCTATCGACTACATTATATTTTGTGCTTGCCAGCTCTACTAGAAGAAAAAAATGAAATTTATTAAATTGCTATTGCTTTGCGCGAATAATCTTCAATCAACATTGGAGTTATTTCACACTAACAAAATAGATATTAAAATAATTCTGTTATTTGAGGTATAATAAAAACTGAAAGTTATTTAAAGTTAACTGAAAATTTTATAAATTTATGGTAAGAGGTCTTTACATTTAATATTAATATTGCATTTCGCTTCCCGCAGTGTGGAATGTCTTAATAAAAAAACATTATTGGGTTAATGAAGTTGATGACGAAAAGAAATACAACTGGCACATAACAAATAAATCTATATACACGGTATTAAAAATAATGAATCTATTTCGCTTCCCGCAAGCAGTGCGGAATGCCCTTAGAGCGTTACATTCGCACGGTGCGCTAATGTATGAGAAGTCGTGATGCTACGACTTTCTCCGCAAACATTACCGATGGCGCCAACGCTGTTCGGTTGGTACGCCCACAGGGCTACCAACATTAAAGCTTTCCTTGAATAATTGGATTCGATATTTGAATTATTGTTAATTACGAAAGAATATGAATAAGCTAAGTTTTTTTTCTTCGTGTGATTTAAAATAATATCTGTAAAATAATATTAGGTACACTCATTTTACTGTAACGATTTCCTCTTTATCGAAGAGTCCGTACACCACCTACCTTAGTCACATACACAAACTAAAATCCTGTTGGAATCTATCACGCATAAAACTTAACGTACCAAACATTGAATTGAAATAATTTTCTCGTTAACCCAGAAAAACGAGCAAGAATAAAAATAATTATAAATAATAAAAATAAATAAATAATTTTATTATACCTTTCATAAGGTAATATTATTTTCACTTATTGCAAGCCCTGTAAACAGGGCTTGGTAACCAAGTACATTATGGTTCTAGCCAACTAACACATTGCGATACTAAAATACACACATAAAACGATTTTGAATGGCTTTTGAACGAACGTTTCTCGACAATTTTAGACTTATCGCCATAGATCAAATATCAAACAGAAGTGTTGGTTTGACGACACATCTTAAAACGTGTCAACGCTTTAAGAGCTTTTTCTTTAGTATTTTCGCGTAATAGAAGTAGGCAACTGGGTTGGAATTAACATGATGAACATAGTTTGGGCATTAGTTATAGTTTAATGTCTCTAATAGTCAGTTTTTAATTTAATTAATTAGTTAATTAATTAATTAATTTAATAGTTAGGTTTTAATTTTTACGGACGGAGTTAGAATACCTACCTAACAGATACTTAATACAATTTGTGGAATATACAATTGACCAGATACAACTAAATTAGGTCTTTGAAACCACTCTACCCTTAGCACCAGAACAAAACTCCGCTTAACACTGTTGTTATGAGGCAGAAACACATAAATAGATGTAGAGGTAGATACATATCTAAATAATTAATGAGTACGTATGTTACACATGTTTAAGCAAGAATTAAACTTACACCTAATAAATTCTAATAGGATCAATACAATAAGATAGAAGATGCACTTAGTTATTGTTTTTTTTTAGTTTTTTTTATATGATGGATATAGCAACTAAGCATACATTCCACCTAATGGTAAGTGGCCACTGCCGCCCATGGACATCTGCAATCAATATAAGATCATAGTCCTACCTGAGGTCGGCCACACATGCGTTGACCGCTGAGGACTAAAATGGAACTCCTCGGATGAGTAAGAGTAGGTATGTCTACGGAATAGTTTGCCTTTTCTATTAGATATATACTCTGTGTTCATAATGGTGATAGTCCATAGTTCTAAATGTAGCAAATTGCAGTCTTTACAGCCAGCACGCTAAAATAATGGTTTTGACAAAATTATAGAAAGTTGCACGAGAACGCGAACAATACTTCCTGTCATCAAAAGTTTCACAGCTATCTTATATCACACAAAACCACATATTTAACTATACAGTGAATTGAATTAAATTATAGGTGTGAAGATACCATAAGTGATGCCTGTAGTAAAAATTAAATTGAAAATTACTATGTATCTACATTCCGCTCCTATCCACTATAGATATTTTTAGCGAATGCCATTGAACGTAGAACGTATATTTTCTGAATTTGATACTACATTTAATACATTATACTAAATCACTACATAGTATCCGAAGTCGCTTTCCGCTGTCTGATCTTATGTACCTATGCTTAGATCTTTAAAACTACGCAACGGATATTGATGCGGGTTTTTTGCGTGCGGAGCCGCGGGAAAAAGCTAGCTTAATAAAGTACATATTCATAGTATGTATGTAAAAATTGATTTCCTAAATTTCCCGTTGTTTCTGGCACCAGTCCATTTAGGAATACGGTTTAACAAAGCTTATCTTCAAAAATAAATCAACAAAACAACATTTGGATTGAATCAAACAACCCGATTGTAAAAACCCGGTAAAACAACCATTACATAATCTGTATCAACCGATTTTCCGACAATTAAATGCTTTCCCGCCAAGCGTTCGGTCCAGGGGTACCCAATCCCGGGCCAATACGATTAGTCACGTTCAACGGCGACTAGCCGGCGCCACGCGAACAATAACTTATCTTACTTCTTTCTTGCTTTTTGCTGACGTTTTTGTAAGTTGTGATGGTATGTGGTTCCAGCCCTTGGAGTGCACCGTAATGCCATTATTTTGTTACGTATGTGATACTTTAAATCATACTTTTATTTGAAATACAGATATTACAGATGCGGAATAACACCACGGTAATACACGTTTTAAAGTGAAAAATATGAAATATTTTTTATTAATTAATACCATAAAAATATTTTTCATAATATCTGTTATAGGTCATAGGTCATACCTAGTCATATTTTGTTTACGATATTTTTCCTCAAATACTTATTTCTGAAAAAACGTTATGTGCAAAAGAGGCATACCAGCTGAAGAGTGGTAGTCAATAGTAACAAAACGCATCTGATTCCAAAATACGAGTATTATATCATTAGTCTTAATTGACCATCGGACCAAAGCATCTGCAATAAAGAAGCTGAGCATTTCGCTCTTGGTCTATGATTACAATATTTTATCTATAATCATATGGTACTACACTACTACACTAACAAATTAAAAAGTTAATTTAAAAACAAAACAGTGACCATAGACGACATTGTATTTTTAAACTGGTTCGCGGTAGCAAGCGGTGTCCATTCAGCCATTCACACGGCGCTAGATTCTAGGAATTTTCGTGTGCTTTATCGATCCATCTGGACACGGTGTTCACGGCCTAGCCTAGGAATAGGTTATGTGTTTTTACCTGGGTACTCCGACTATGTCGAAAATATGTAGTTATACCTACATAATAAAATAAATATTTTTACGACAGGTGTAATTTGTAAATAAATGAAATAATAGAATAATTTAAAGATCTCATACTTATTCATAGTTTTTTTTGCGGAAAAAATGCTTGTAATAATGGGGACATAATATCAAAATACTTAGTTACCTAAAAATAATATTCAGTAAAATTTAATCCTTCATAAAAATTATACAGGACAACCTCCCTTTTTGAGACTAAAGAATTAAAATTTGTTCAAAAACAGTAGCATTAAAAATCGATCATAAATTAGGTACTAATCAAATTACATAACGAAGGAATGAAACCATTGTAATATGTATTTCAATAAAACAATATGGAATTAGGACTAAGGGGCGGAAGGGGTAAAACAAGTGTTAAAAAAAAAACAAAAAGGTCGGAGGAATGAGCCAGTCGACCAAGGACATGAAAGCCGAGACAGTAGCGCATTGTTGCCAACTGTTCAAACGCTCAAACAATCGTGTTCAAACACACTCGGAGTCAAAATAACGCATTGTTCTCAGAGTCTCAACAGTCTACGGCACATCTGGTGTCTGTCAGCGTTTACATTCATTAAAATTTAGACTATACATCCTGCTAGTTGACCCGCATAAACCCCGCTCTCCTCTTCTTCCTCTTTGAATGCTAAAGTTATAAATGTTTTTAAAATGTCATAGGAGTCGAGTAAAGAGTCGATAGTGTCTTAGAGTTGTTGAAGCAAATGTAGCCAAGTCTCCATAATGGTCAGATATCCAGTTCTAGGTTCGAATCATATCCAATAAAATGATTAAGTATTTCATAAGTTAAGATTTCTGATCTTCCTAGGCGGAGGCAGGAAACATGGATGAGTGGCACCGACGATACAGATATATATTGTGTAGGGCTGATTGTAAAGTAAAGTGTTACGTTTACTTAGCTATTTGTTTAAGTTATAAAGGTCACGGATAAACCAAATGACAGAAACAAAAATAGTCACTAATTTTTATAGCGTTTCCTCGAACGCGATTGGCCATTTAGACATGACATATTTTATTTAAATTCCAGCCATTCATTCCATCACAGACAAACAATCGCGCATAGATAAGAAACACGTCGAACCTCATTATCGTTGAACGAATGTTCCAAAAAAATATTCCAAATTTAAACGTTCGCCAGCTTTTTGCACTCATAACGAAATCAATGTTTAATGGATAGAACCACCTGGCTAGACGAGATAGATTGCATTTCTCTGACACATTGTCACCGGTCATTTGTTACAGATCTCCACTAGCCTGGTTTTGAATAAAACCTAGCCTCTGGAATAGATTTTAGTAAACATGTAAACATAAACGCGCATTATACGATATACGAATGCGTCGGTGTACAGATAGAGCAAAAAGTATCACAGATTATACGCTTCTAAACAGCTGCAGTTGAGTTAGATGTAATGTATGGAAAATGCATATATTTAACGAATTGCTTCAGTAATTTTCTCATCCCAGCATTAATGTACACCTGTAAAATGAAGCGCGTATCAGAGTTTTAGTAACGACACCTGCTTTTGATGTTGACTGTACTTCGCTATTTATGCGGTTGGGGGGCAAACGTATGATAATTCTTTGATGTAATGATTTCGAAAATAAATCGTTAATTTACTTCTTGTTTTGATTTTGACAGCTGCCCGCTTAAATATTATCGGCAAGCCCCAAGCCCACATAATAAATAATTTCTGCATGTGTTTGTCTATGATACTTTGACTACCTATTACCTAATTCCTACATATAAAGTAGAAAATGATTACATATTTTTATTACATGCCTGATACTTATTTCCTTTGAGTATTGTTGTAAGATTTTAGTGTAAAGTTGATACCTACTTCAGATAATTAACTAATCGAATTTACATTTTTTGATATGAACATCGTCCAAAAATACTCCATAAACAAAACACCCACGGCCATTTTGAAAGAAAATTGACTCGAGTTATATTCGGAATTCGCTAGTCATATCGTAATGTCATCTTAATGTGTGATGGGTCTGAAGTTTTTACTGACATTTCACGGAATTTCGTGCCCACATCTGGGCAAATCCATTTGAGATTTTATGGCGGCAATTACAGCATCCTACTGACAATTGGGCGCCAATCGCCGTAAGAAATGACCTTGCTTCGGCGCCTTTGCGTCGATAAAATAAATCACATATAAAAAGGCTAATCTTGCATGCGACGTACCGACAAGTCTTATGGAGGATGGGTAAACGAACTAAGCGATATTTTGACTGTTATTAAAGTAGTCGGTTATAATATAAGTCATAAGAAATGCATTAACAGAATTAATTATACCTACTTATAATTAGATTATCTACAGACAAACAAACTTGGAGACAACAAAGAGGTAGGGAAATTCTTGCTTTTTCTCTCTCTTTTCTCTTGTATGATACATAATATGTCATGTCAATTTATTTTAAAGAATTCGAATCGCACACAATCCGCGATTAACTCGCTTCATATAAAACCGATACCTAATTTAGAATCATGATACCAGATGGCAGAACCCGGTGTTCCACCAACATCTGGAATGGAACAATGTCGTCATTTTATCGATCCTGTATCTAATAAGGGGTTAGATACACACATACTGCAACACATTATCTAACTGAATTGCAGATGTTACAGCTACGATATTTATGGATTAATGTTTGCATATTGAACATTATTTGCTTATTATAAAGGTGGTGAGACCACCTGATGGTATGGCTCTTAGATATCTATACCTAATCCACTATCGATTATATGTTCGGATCGTATGGCAGATGCATTACTACTTAATGGCTAGTCCTGAAGACCTTGGAATGCCTCGTTTAGATGTTTCTCTTTTTCTACACTCTTCAAATCAGAATACAGAAACGTTTAACATTTTAATATGCGGACATAAATGTGGTGATTGATGAGATAGAACTCCGAAGAGTTCTGTCACCTGTAAGACCTTATCTACCTGAGATAAGATAAATAAATTGTAATTCATAATTAGAATAGATATTTTTTGTCGTTTCCCGGATGTTGTTAAAAACGCCAGTTAGCGCCGGGCGCCATTTAAATTAGGCGGCAATTTATCATACGGATTGGAATTTTATTTAAAGTCTTCTAAGATACAGATTACGAATTAATGCAAATGACCGCTTTTGGCGCGCGAAGAATGCGATGACACGTGAGCACAGAGTAAACATCGCTTGAAAATAAACATTAAATATTTCTACAAACACTTAATTCTCAAGCATTTATTGTTCGTGTCATGAACAATATCTCAACACATTTGTAAGAGATTTTATTGCGTGATAAAAGTAAGAAAACTTTTTAAAGTTTTTAATCAAAAAATGCACATGGCGAGTTGATCATGTTTTAAATTAGTTCATGGACTAAAACAAATAATCCTCTACATATCTACTCTGTTACTATTTAGAATCCTTCAAACAAAGGTTTGCCCTAATTGGGGGCAAGTGTGATCGGTCCTATGCCCTCTGAATCCAGCATCTAATTCAGGTCATCGGTCTACCCAGAGGGCGACTCGAGACTCGAGTTTCTTATCTAAGTTTACACAATTAAATTAAATAAAAAATGTTAGATATTTTATAGTGTCCAAGTTTTAAAACGAAGTTAGCACAGGCAATATTTATTCCACTGTGTGGTGATGACTTAAGCTTCTCATCTGTTAAGTTGCATAATCTATTCGAAATTTGAAACCGCCTTTATTTCAAACATTCCATTTTAGTATTCAGAATTACAGATTAACTGTCCGCCATTTTATATCCGGCATGTTAATAAAAATAGAATTCACAAAATATTTTGTGCATGTATATTAATAGGTAGTAGTTAACGATTATATTTAAAAAATAATTATTTTATATTTTCGGTCACACCTAACATACTGCTATCCCTGAGGACACAGTCCGAAGGTCTTGCCCTAACAACACTTTTCTATCCAGAAAAAGGCTGAACATTGCTGTGATAAGCTAGAAGCAGTTGAGACGATGCTGTCTACTGAACTACAAAGAGTGATATAAGTGATGTACCGTGCTAGAACCATATTCAAAGATGTCTGAACGAGCTACAACTGAAATTGTATTTAGCACAGATTTAAATCATAAATCTTTGGTAATTAATGAACAAAAAGTATTCAAAGGCATAGTGTATTTTATGAACACCTAAAAATATGGAATCGGACCCTCGGTGGAACAAGGGGAACAAGTGCATGTTTCACAATTTTTCACTACAAGTCAGACAACTCAATTGTCTGACTTTACTCTACTAGATACATAGTATGATATTTTAAATTCACTTTAGCGAATTTAACTCAATTTCGTAATTTTATCGTTTTATGCCCTTATTTTGCCGAAGGTGCGATATGTAAAGGTTTAAAGGTGATAGAAATCTATGTGGTTCAACTCCGGCGGCACCACCACCACACCTATTCCTGCCTTATAATAGCAGTGTTAAGCACTGCTGTATTCTGGTCTGAAGGGTGTGGCTAGGGAGACATACTTATCCGAGGAGAACCAACTCAGTTCTGACGGGTAGCAAGAGCAACGCATCTGTGGCCAACCTTAGATATAACTTGATCTTATCTGGGGTTTATTATGGATGTCCATGGGCGGCAGTGGTCACTTACCATCAGGTATAATGCATACTCGTTTGCTACTTCGAAACAATTAAATAAATATATTTCTTCCCATCGTAGTAAATTGATGCAGCTACTTACATAACATGGTGTTAAGATATAATTGTACCCACTTTGCGACGGTGTTATTAAAATTAATTTTCAATTTTCCGATTCTTTTTATGTGATATATAAATAAATACGTAATGCCAAATTTCCCGCTTTTCAACAATACTCGATATTTCTGACTTTTAAATTTTCTTTCCTTAACTTAATAGAGAAAAATAGTTTTCATTTATTACTTGTGGAACAAGTTAGAAATGGAAAATATATTTTTAAACTGCAAATCTTTTTCAAGTAGAGATTTTTTCCACTAAAACGTTCCCGCATCCCTTTTTACCCTCATACGTTAGAGAGGGACCTGGTTAAACAGTCGCACTGTGGCGCCCACGCTAAAACGGTTTTAGCTTCAAGGCAAGCAGGTTTGTCAAACGTAAAGGAAAATCCTTTCGACACTTGTAGTTTGACTACTAACGTTAGAAATATAAGGTTCGACTTTGGAGGACTTATGTCTTCAAAGTTTACTGCTGTTTTCTAGTTTGATGGATATACGGACGGATATATACATTTACATAAGACATTCTAACTTAATACTCAACAGTAGTAAGTGTAGCAATATCATCTGCAATGCAGAAATTTCTGTGGATGGCAGTGGTCAAC
>DWMA01000680.1:0-10276 GCA_018252035.1 Urbanus sp. 3 SS-2014
CCTTAAGTTGTAATTTGCATGACCTTTTGTGATATGATTATGATAATTAAATAACTATGCCTTACCACAGACTTTAAGCCCGCGATGTATTGGCGATTCTTCTGGTATTGCAAATGTCCATAGGCGGCGGTGACTACTTTCCATCAGGTAGCCCGTCTGCCTTATCGTCAGGTTAAATATATAAAAAAGAACGAATAATGTTATTAAGAACGAAGAATAACTTTAACTTATTTTCTATAAATTAATAAATGTTGTAGGATCTGTATCAGCGTTGCCAGTTTATTTGCCAAATTGGGATTTTGAAACATGTATAGAGTGAAAAAAGCGGGATTCTTTCGTTGAAACCGGGACATAGTTTGTAATGAGAAGCCTTAAATTCAACTGTAGGATTAAAGGCGAAAAAAAGGGTCGCTCGCTCTCGTCTGTATTTAACATAGCTATAAATTTGACGGCGAAAAAAGGTAGTTCACGCTCACCCCGAAAAAGCGGGACAAAACCTGTCCCGCGCGGGACATTCCATTTTAGTTGAAAAATCGGGACAGTACTGACATCTGGCAACGCTGATCTGCATGTACACAAATGCATGATAATGTCCTGCAGTCTACTTGCGAACTATTAAAACTTTAACGTTCATAAAAAGTCTTGCTGGCATACGATAACTTCGGTAGGTAGTTACTTTTATTTCGCTTTCACAGTAAGTGGTGGTAGAATATTCGCTTTGATTGTAATACTCAGGTTTTGGTAATAAACCTTAAAAGTTACGACGCACTTGATGCTATGGCGTTTATTTGCAAACGACGTATGGTGGCCTAAACTTAATAAAAAGATACAATAATATTGAAATAAAAAATATGGTAATACTCAAGGAAAAGTGAGTCTCTCTTTCTCGTAAACTACAAATTTATTATACAACTATAAAATGAGTTATATATCTCGGTTATATAACTCTTCCAGAAAGTCTAATTACTTGAAGTTAGTATTAGATATTCTCGAAATAACATTCACTCTTAGCATCTTAATAGCTGATAACTGCTGAAAACATTAGCATTTTAAAATCAACAATTCACGAAAGTTAAATTTTGAAATTGTTGAAATTAAGGAAAAGACGTGAGTTAGTTACCTGTCGTCCGTTGCGTTGCTGAACATCCGTGGTATCGATTGCGTCGTATCAGCTTGGTCGGCAAATGTGTTGGTGTGGTGTTGGCAAATGGTTTGGTGGAAGTGTGATTGTGTCGTGACGTATGTGGGTTGTGCGCGGACAGTGTTCCTGGGGCGCAAGAAGCGTGCTCTGCGCGAGCAGCGCTCGTTCGCGGCGCGCCGGCCGGCACTGTGGCTAGTGCTCGCCGAGCACGACGTCTTGTTCGCCGCTGCGTTCCGCCGCCCGGTGATCACTGCAGCCCGCCGCCCCGCACCCGCACGCGTCGATCTCTAGCCAGTTCCGTGCCCGTAAGTGCCGGCTAGTAGTGTGACAGATATCCGCGACCGCCAATAATCGAGGGAAACCAAGCTGTATCCGAATCACCGACCTTCCTCAATGTTAAATTTAATTATGAGTATATGCAACACTTTTACACAATTTATTAGGTTTTTTTTTGTAATGTAATCACATATTTGAAAAACACACATGTATTATACAAATTAATAAATAAAACAAATTATTGTATTGAGTTACCTATATGGTAATTACTAATGCAAAGCGACAACTGTCATTTCAAAATCACGCTAGATATTGTCGGATGTAGACACTAATCCTTATTCGTATGTCCGTGCATTTTTTTTACTCCTCGGCACTACACTGGTGCAGCGATTAGTGTGACGTCGCGCCACGTGGATTTTATTAACAAGTTCTGTGCCGAGCGCCCGTTCCTCTACGCCCTGCTCGACAGCGACAACGTGCCGATCTTCGTGGGTGGCTACCGCAACGCCTGACCTGCACGACCTTCTACAACTTTGTCCCGGTTTGCTGTAAGGTTTCGCTTACTGTATCCTGTCGAATATATGTATCGAATACTCGTATACACTGTGATTTAATGCTTGAATATAAACACAATAACTTTCTATGTTCAGATGATTAAGGAAGGCGACTCATGTTTCTATATATCTGACACTCTCACTGTAGGTGCTGATATCTTCCTCCACGTAAAGTCAGGATCTGAATATTGTTACTGTTCATGGTTAAAAACTTATTATTACGAGGCGATGGTCCTGCTGCTTGTGCTTAGTCTTTATTCAACTTCGTAAAATATTTTACCATATATATGGTTTAGTGGTTCAGCGATTTTTGTCATGTGTTTAATGGATACGCTAGAAGAATCGAGGGTGCTGCGCTTCTTTGTCAACTGGCGCTTTTAGTGACGATGTTTAACGGCGCCGCTTTATATTTTGTATACTCAATAAATACATTTTATATAACTATTGTTTTAAATATAATATGTTTAATAATAATAATATTTAACAACTGTATTTTTCTTGTTAGTAGGTTATATATTTATATATATTTGAGACTATGGAATATAATTATATATTTTTTGTTCTGGAAGCTAGGTCGTTTAAAATTTCGTAGCCGTGTCCGCGGATTTATGTTTTTCGTAAATTATTATCGATACGATACGTATTTATCTTGCAGCAATGGGTTTCGCAACGTTTTCGGCTATAATAGACGAGCCGCCGGTGCCGCGCTTCTTCGCCGACCGGCCCTTCGCACTCGCGATACTTATCGCCGACGACATCTATTTCGTCGCTACTCATCGTGGATTACAATAATTATTTATTTTTATATTCGCTTTATCTAACATCTAAATATGTATTTATTTTACGTTACAGTAATAATTACTATTGTGGGAATGCATTTGAATTTAAAAAATGCATTTTTATTGTTAAGTTCATCATAAGCAAGTTGATATACGCTGTATGAACATACACTTAAACTGGGCTATTCAAAGTAATTAATACATAACTATGTAAGTCCTCAATTACCTCATGATTGAGATTTGAATTTAAATTTTTATATTTACCTTTTAAGGTAAATATTGATATACTAACAGTGTTCTCGTATTTTATATTGTATGCTTATAAATATGTATAATTGTTTATCATATTACCATTTGTCTTTTAAGTAACTTACATTTTTGTTTTAACTCGTGGTGGTCTTCTCGATATTTATTGCGGTTTAAATTCATTTACATAGTATGACGGAGTGTTTATCTTGCAGCCATGGGCATAATGATGTGTTCGGCCATGCTGGACGAACCACCAGTGACGCGCTTCATTGCTGATCGGCCGTTCGCAGTCGCGATACTTATCGCCCGTGACATCTATTTCGTCGCTACCCATCGCGGATTAAATTAATTACATTTATTTTTATTTAAATATTTTATTAACTGATCACATCGCAAACATATAAACATGTATCTCTATTAACTTTATAATAATGCATAATACTATATTAATAATATGTACGATATGAATCCATTGGTTTCTAATAATGGTTTTTATATTGCGGCGTTATTTTTTCATTAAAATTAGTTTTTATTGATCACACAAGTTGATGCAAGTAATGAGCTATTTCTATATTTTTATAATTTTATCCCGTATTTATAAAAGTGTTCAATTCGCAGCCATGCATTTATGTGGCCCATTCATGTAATATATATATTACTTATCACTTTTATATAATATTTTTATAAGTATATACTAATATATCTATGTCCTATGAACGACTATTTGCATTTATGGCATTTAAACCTGTTTTAAGTCAATTATTTATTGTGTAAACTTACCTCATTAGTGTTTAAAAATAATAGAAATAGTACACGTTAGTAAATTTTTAATGTTGAGATTAGATACAAAAGAAATACCTGTACACAACTAATTGATGACGCTACCTGTTCCTTATTCGTCTTATTATTTCCTTTGGGTAGTCGATTATTCCAAGATTTATACATATTTATATAAAACATTATGGACCAAATCAGTTCTGTATTTGTTGTCTTTTATAGAATGCAATTATGAAATCGCTTATTATACTATATAGATAATATATTTGTGTATAATTTAAACTGTGTATTTTTATTTAAGATTCCATTCCTAATTTCTTTAGAAAGCGTTGCCTTTTCTATTACATACAAGCAATGGTTATATTAGACCTAAAACTATTTTTATTCATACATAATTTATTAGGTACTTGGTCAATTATAGATCAGTTATAATTGTTTTAATAAGAACAAATAATAATGTTAATTTATTTACTTAAAGTTAGTATTAGTAAGTATATAACTTATATATGATCTGCATGCATGCAACGCTATCTACTCGTGAATCGTAAACTTACATTTATCAAGATTCTTGTTGGCTTACAATAATCAAGGTTATTACTTATCAAGTCGCTTTCAGAGTTATTGGTCATAGAATATTTGCTTTGATATAGCATTTTTTTAAATTAATGAATTATGTATATCTTCTTATAAGGTTTTTAGAAAAGTTACTTTTTGCCTAGAAAATGAAATGAATTCAAGGTCCTAAAGTATAGATTTCTGGTTTATGAGTAAAAAAGGGTTGTAAAACCAGCATTTATTAAACTATGTATTTAAAAACTGCCAGTCAGTACAAAACAAGATATCAATTATTATTATTTTTGTTTTATTTTTATATCTTAAGCTACATAATGCAATGTAGCACCAAATTTCGACGTGGTTAATAGCTGCTAGTAATGTTTAATACATTAAACTATATGATAATCTGGATGAGACCGGATTTTTTTCAAAACGAACTCGTTCGGTTCTCGGCTAGGGAAATAGTTTTTTTTTTAATTCAGACTATGCAATATTAATTTATCAAAATCAGCGTAGTAGATACTTCCTCTTTAGCAGTTTTTAAAATATTCTTTATAGTTTTGTACTTGGCCATCTAAGCACACTTGAAAGATTCACCCTGTGTACATTTTTTATATCCGGCACATTACTGGTGCAGGGATGGTGATGATGCTCCGCTGCGCGCGTCCGCCCCCGCTCGTGTTCAGAGCCGACCACCCGTTCTTCTACGCCCTGCTCGACCGCGACAACGTGCCGCTCTTCGTGGGTGGCTACCGCAGCGCCTAGCCTGCACGACTGCACTTTTACTGCTTTGACCCGCTATACTGTAACGTTTCGCCTACTGTATTTGATCTAATGTTTGTATCGAATATACATTGCGACTTAATTCTTGAATGTAAATACGTAATAAGTTTCAATGTTCGTATGATTAGAGAAGGCGACTCATGGTTCTATATAGGGTTTAACACGATGACAGGATAATCGGTGGGAGAAAGATAGAGGACCTCAATCCCTATCGATCTATGTGTCTCTCATCTATGTTCACCGATTTTAAGTGGTTCTCAGCATATTAGAGATAGATATTGTATCTTTTATGAAAAACTCCAATTATGCTTTAAAGATTAAAAATTTTGCTAAACTACTTATCGCGATTTTTTTTCATTTTATTTTTTTCTGAAAAAACAAACGTTTTCACCAACTTTGAAACTGTTTAATAAAAAACTTTACGTGTGTTTATTTTGAAAACTATTTTAAAAACTGCTGGTGTTTATGATAATTTAACACGGAGTCATGGTAAAATATGCACTTTAATAGTCCGAAGGGAAAAAAGCAATAGGTACTTAATTTTATGATGGACATTTACACGATGACAAATATTAAACAAAACATTAAGTTTAAGCAAACCTATGCTACACTAGTCAGTAAAATAACCAGACACGAAAAATTGGAATTGGAGCGAATAAAAAATATACATGTTTTTTTTTATATTTTAAAGAAAAATCAATGTATACGCCAGTACTAGCATTAACACGCCTACGTCTTTTTTTAAATCTTTTTTGTCTCATCTTTCCTTTAAACCGGTTCAGGTGTACTTGTAATTGATCAATAATTGTATCAATATGCTGATCAATAGTGGTTCATCTTTGTACACTTTTGTTTTACAAAAATACTCGTAGATCGTTTAGAAAAAAGGTATTGACGTCCTCTACCTCTCTCCTCTCTCTCTCTCTCTCCTCTCACTGTATATTTTCCTCCACTGTTAAATCCTCCAATGCTACACAAAATCAGAGTATCTGAGTATTGCTACTATTCTAGGCTCAAATTTTATTATTACGAGACTACTATCTTGCTGCTTGGTTAGTCTTTGTTCAATCTGAAGTTTCAACGTGTTATACTAGGTTTCGTGGTGCGTGGTTATTATCACAGACGTATATTTCAGTAGATTACACATCTATCGTCATTTGTATGAAAACCAAGCGTGTCACTTTTTCAGTTTAGTTCTGATATAACATAATATATTAGATAAAAACACGTCACATGAAGATAATTTTAAAGCGAACTTACTTGCAGATGAAAGCAAATTTTGCCATTACCTCGGACAACCTTTTTTTGTTGAATTCCTACAATTAAATATTTTTGTAAACGTAGGTAGGTATACCCATAAAGTTGACAGGAAAAAATCTTCATGGCTATCACGGAGTGTTTATTTTACAGCCATGTTCATAGAGCTGTGTTCGGCCAACCGGCGACCTCCGAACCGCTTCGTTGCCGACCGGCCGTTCACAGTCGCGATACTCATCGCCGGTGACGTGTATTTCGTGTCTACCCATCGCGGATCAAAATAATTACTTATATACAATCATTTTCATGTCAATATTTTCTTAGCAGACCACATCGCACCTTCAAATATCGTAACATGTGTACATTATCTACGTGCAATATAGCTACCTTGTCCCTGTAGTTCCGGGACCAGAATAGGGCTACGGTATCTCCTGCCTGTCGTAAGAGGCGACTAAAAGGGGGCCTCCGGGGTTGCGGGCGGCAAGAGTGGGAGCTCGAACCGTCCGGCCAGCGACCCCGAGAAGGACGGCGTTATGTGTGGTCGCATAACGTCGTAAACACTAGATGATGGGGGTTGAGCAAATGCTCACCGGAGTAGAGAGCCCGGAAGGGGCATCGCGCTTGTAGGACTTCGGCGAGGGTCCAAGGAGTTCCCGGAGTCCTCCACTGTCGAGCGCTGAGGACGGCCACCGGGGGGGTTTTAGTGCGGTAAAAATCCCACATAACCCGGCGTCGCTCCCACGGCGTCGGGTACCTTTTGAAGGTTTCCCCCTCGTCATAAAAAAAAAAAAAAAAAAAGGCCACTACCGTGACCACTGTCTGGCTAGAGCCAGTCATGACTACTTCCTATTAGGCCCATAATGTATCGTTAACAAATTTATGACACAAAGTTCGGGGCTTCTCTCAGAGCATTTAGTCTATAGTCCACTATGGTACACTTTGATATATTATAAAGAAGTCTCAGCTGTGTAGGTTTCCTCATGATATTTTCTTTACCCTTGATACAAGTTACAATTATTCTTCACAAATGTAAGGTACTTGGGATTTCGCACTCAGATACCCAGATTACTACAGCAAATTATAAAATTTAAGTTACTGGCAATGCGCGTCGAGTTCAGCCCTGGTCCGCGGCAGTCCGACTTGCGTGCGCGGGATCATGGCCACGCAGTGCTTCAGCTCCGCCGGGTCGCAGTTGTCCAGGTCGCTCAGCTGGGCGCCTCCACCATCTGTGACAAATTGACGAAAATAGCAGCATAAACTTAGGAGCATTGGTTGAATTAGCCGGAATTTAGTTTATTTTTTAAACGATACTGGAATAGTAGAATACATAGAATTAATAATTAGACCTTCGAAGTGACAGCATCGTACCAGTGATCAGTTTAAAATAGGACGGCTGACCTTTTCAGATTATGTAGATACGATATGGTAAATAGATATGGGTTACAGTAAACACTTTAAATCAAACAGAACGGTCATTTGGTACTTTGAGCTTATTAACATATTACGTACCTACTTATTATAGAGTAGGACATTTTTACGTAATTAAATTAATAAGGGAATTTCGCATGTCTCGCGATACGTCTTGCCTTTAAATAGAACACAAGTGACAATTTTTCTCTGACAACTAAGCAATTGCAGTACATCAAATCAGAAAACAGCCGCGCTAAGCCACTTGTGTATGGTAGAAGTAGATTTGGTGCCTTTCAAAATACGAGAAGGATTCTAACATAAAATACTCACTGAAATGTATTCTTACTACGTTTATTACAGCACTATGAAACTTACATTGTGTCAGAGTATAAGACACAGTCATGTGAATATTACGCCCATATGATTTTGATTAGAAACATTTTACTGATTATTGAAAAACAGACATAATGTTTGCTGAAGTAGTCATTATACTTTTTGCCGCAAGTTAATTTTTATTTGCAAAAATGTCGTTACCTAAAAATAAAGATATACGAAGATAGAATAAAAGTAATACTCACTAATGTAAATTAGTGTTTTTAAGAACATACTTGCGGATCACCACAAACTCAACATAATTGTATACATAGCAATAAATATTGTCAGGTTTGATGTAAAATATAAATTATTATGTAATACAAATTATTATGAAGATATCTAAACGCTGTCCTCAGGAGTAGCAACGCTTCTGCGATTGACTTTAGGTAAAACCCTAGTTTTATATCAAGTGAGTTACAGAAGTCAAGAAGTGGTAGTGACTACTTGCCGTCAGGGAGACTATTTATGCTCGTAGGTACCAACTTATTTTTTATTAAAAACATAAAATATTTATCATGGTTAAAATCAAAGGAATAAAGAGTTCGCGCATCCGGTCTCAGACTACCAGAAACATTACGGGCTTCCCTTCTTAAATGTCTTTAGGTTATCTGAAACATTAAGCGAGTAAAGTATCCGAAGAGAACACGGAGAAATAACGTCATCATATTCTACTTAATGTATGCAAGGAAACAATAATGAATTTGGCAAAAACCGGTAAAGAGAGTGTCGTACATAAACGGTTCCGTACCATTGTTAGACATTGTTGATTGTCATTATTAAAAGTAAATATTCTTATCGTTAAACTAAAATCATATTATGCCACGTCCCCACGTGTGGTAAACCTTACAAACCTTCGCGAACGCCAACGTGTGGATGGAGCGTTTGGATTAGCTTGCATAGGCATGCAAACGCTAATCGCTGATTGGTGTCCGTTTGGGACAAATCAAAGGGCTTGCAACCCGTCACTTGAGCTCACTCAGTTTCGTATGTGTCCAAACGAGTCCAGAGGTACGGACGCGGCATTATTGACATAGACGCACATCTAATCTGCCGTTACAAACATAATAATACTAGTTCCTCGCGACTTCGCTCGCGCTAATGTGTGCATGTACATTTATTGTAGTTAGGTTTATATGCTTCAGGTATAATGCAAATGCAATTCATTCCTATCAAGAGGCCGTAGATATAAAAGTAGACAGGTTGTAGGTATAAAAGTAGTTTTTCTGTCCCTCAGGAGTAGCATCTTTTTTCGGAAGGACAGGTACTCTATGTCGTTTTTCGGCCCTTGGTAATGTTAAGAAATTACAAACAAATACACTGACATTCGCATTTACAATATTTAGCATTTTCCTATATAGTTTTGTGACAGGTTCGTCCTGTGTCGGCGCTATAGTATTGTGGTAGAATTTCAATATTAATTAATTCAAATTCTATAGACGAATGCATTATTTTCTGCCTCGATTCCCGTCTGTTAAATTTAATGTCTGTGAATATCTAAGCGCAGTATTATCACTAAGCACTCTAACCCAGACTCTAACATATAATTATACTCGTACTTAGGTATAATTATAAAGAATGTTATGTTAATGTTAAGTTCGACTATTGAAACAACTGTGCAATAAAAATATTCTATTAAAAATAAGGTAGGTATATAATTATATAGGTGTAAATATCTACGAATTTTGTGAACATTCAAGTACAGTTTAATAGATAGAAACAAAATAAGGCAGATATTAGCCAGAAACGAAGTTATAGTATCTAATAGTGTTCCTTTAGCTACGGAGCCCTAAAATGAATCAAATAAGAATGGTGCGAATAAATTATAATACATTACAATATTTTTTCTTTTCTGCTTTCATTTTTTGGACTTATTATTTATAATTGTCGATTTATATTGTAAATACGGTACTTAGGTACTATATTCGAGTTTAGGTTACGATTTTTCATTCCAGTGCCTCATATTGAGAATTTATAGGGTTTTTTTAGTACAGCATGTTAGAAATATATTTATGTAATAGAATAGACAAATATCGCAAAATAAATAATAAATAAATAACGCTTCACACTCATAGCCCCACACTAGGATTCCCTGTGTCATGGGTGCCATGGACAACACACAA
>DWMA01000681.1:0-10272 GCA_018252035.1 Urbanus sp. 3 SS-2014
GTTCTTTTCACAAGTTCGTAATTCTAAGTATAAGTAAGAGGTATGTATCCGATTTTGACGTGTATTTATCTTGTTGATTTTTAGTAAATATTTTAAGAGGGGCCGAAAACACAGATCGGGTACATTAATTGGGAACCAAGATGGTGGAAATTACTGTGAGAAAAAATCACCATCTTTAGTCGTAAAAATCTCGACACGGCACCGTGTCACGACACGACGTCGGCATGTATCCCGATGCGACACCGTATCGACATCGTGTGTTTGTATTTCAATGCAAGCAAAGTCGTGACAAAATAACTAGCTTAATATGAAACTGTACAACATAACTTAGATAAACTTTTTAATACGTTTAATGGGAATGGAGTTATTTCAATCTTCTCAAAGCATACTGAACATACTACTAGTATAGAGTCTACGCTTTCAGTTTCTATCGATCCGAATTAGTTTGAGAGCGAAGTTGACCATTGCAGCTTCGGTATACATTCCTTAATGAATTACTTCGTTCAAAGGATAAAATGGCTTAAAATATTTAAGTTCTTAGAATGAGGTAAGTATGATATGTAAAACTGAATAATATACTTAATGTAAGTAATAATTTTGACTAACAGATTTAAATGGGTGAATCGTTTAGTCAGCTGCATCCATTGCTGGACATAGGCCTCCATGGATGAGGGCTTTGGCAATGAACACCGCGCCTGACAAATGTATTGTTAACTGCAGTGAGAGTTGATGTATTTTTTTAATTTGTAATACGCACGCGTTTGGTCTCAATCCCATCTGATGGTAAGTGATGATGAGGCTTAGGATGGGGCACGCTTGCCTAAAAGATGCTGTTCAATCTTATTTTGAAGACACCTAGATTGTATTCCTCGAGAAATACAGTAGCTGGTAATGCATTTCACTCCTTGGCAGTCCTTATCTGCAAGGTCAAAGCAATGTGCTTCGTCCGGGCCATAGCAAGGTAGTCTTGATACACAGTTCTACGGGAAGATGCTGCTGCCTATTTACGAAATCCACGAGATGAAAGGAAGTGCTGATTTAATTCCTTTTGAATTTGGAGTTAATATTGAGTATCCTCAATACCAACACCAAATGGTACACGCGGGATTAACTTGAAATAAAATATATCTTTAACAAAACAAAGGAATGATGTTTCAAATCGAAATTGACTCTGCGTAACGGCTACTCGGAAGGAAAAGTAATTTACTCTAAATTAAATCTGTAATGCTTCGCTGATAGACGCTTTGCAAAAACACTCCCGTTTTATATTTTCATTTAGAAATCATGATAGAATAAAGTGAGATTTAAATTTTACTTGAGTATATTTTCACTCGAAATGTTTCTATCGATCTGCATTGTTTAAACTTACATTGGTTTCCGAAAGACTTTTATACAATAAACTAATGTATTTTACATCAGATTTTTGTAAGAAAATCTAAGCAAGCCAATAATTATGAATATAAAGTATATGTACGTAATAATAATAATAAAATAAAAGGTATATCTGTAAAATGAATTAAATTTTAATTATTGTTTATATATAATATTTATTTAATAAACTACTAATAAAATAGTGTTTAAGGATAAAATATGAATGAGTAAATGAATCCAATAGAGTGCATTATGTACATACTAATCCGATAAACACAATTATGCGCTTTTTAAGCAATTTTCGTCGATCACATGTGCTTGACACGTAGGTGTTTTTGATTGACATTTCTAAGTACTTTGAGGACGTGATTTTATCGCCCTTTGAACATGTGCATCAGAATCAGCCAAGCGTTGCAGGCATTGAAGGGGAGCACTTTTTGCGCCTTTTTTCAAGAACCCCCGTCACATCACGGATCCCTCAAAAACAAGTTACGCACGAAGACATTGGTGAAATTTAGCAATTAATCTCGTTTCGAAATTAAAGCTTTATATAGCCAATTCTGATTATCCGATTTATGTTATATCGACCACAAACAAGATGTCCATCGCAGTGTAGGATTTCGGGTCCAATTAATGATCTAGTGGTTAGACAGCAGACTGCAGATTTGGCAAATAAATTGTTTCTATCTTAGACAATATTATCAGACTTGAAATAGATTCCAATGTAAGTATTATTGTTTGATGTGTCCTTATACATTGTCTTTATGTTTTTTTTTATATGGTCGAAGTAACAAACGAGCATGCAGTCCACCTGATTGCAAGTGGCCAATGCCGCCCATGGGCCTTTGTAATCAACCCAGATAAGATCAATGTCATACCTGAGGTTGACGACACATGCGTTGCTACCCCTGAGGACTGAGTTGGGACGCCTCAGATAAGTATGTCTCCCTAACCACACCCTTCAGACCAGAACACAGCAGCGCTGAACACTGTACTTATATTAAGGTGGTAACACCCTCTGTAGTTTGACATCATTAGCACCAATACCACACCTATTTTTGCCTTATACAAGTAGATAACTACTAAGGGAAACATAGTTGCTTACTTCAGGCGTTACAACTTAGTTAAAAAGTCAAGTTTTGTGAATTTTAGATGAATTATGGATTTAGATGAATTAAAAGTTAACAGAAATAGGAGTACTATTTCTATTTCCAATTATAAGACAGTGAATATTATTAAAAGACTTTTAATAAACACAAACTCTTATTATAAAATCATATTCTGTTATCAACCTAAATGCACCCATGAAATTTCTAATTCATTTGTAACAATTAATTGGTTTTCTGCTCATCGACCACAAACAAGGCTTTCCATTGCAAATTAAGTCTAAGTCTAAAATTGCATTAATGATTTAGTGGTCAGATCCGAAGTTGCCTGGTATAATGAATTGATTCTCCACAAAATTTTAGATTTGCCACTATTTTGAACTTCAGTTGTAGTAAGTAAAGTACTCATTTTTTTATATCATGCCAGTAATAAACGAGCATGTTATCCATTAAATGGTAAGTGGCCACTGCCGCTCATGGACATTAGTAATAAACCCCGGATAAGAAGTTAGCCACAAACGGCTATAAGTATGTCTCCATTACCACACCCTTCAAGCCCGAGCATAGCAGCTTAACACTGCCGTTATAAGGTAGACATAGGTAGGTAAGACGGTGGTGAGGCCGTAGCGCCGTCCTTACCGGGTCGCTGGCCGGACGGTTTGAGCTCCCACTTTTGCCGCCCGCAACCCCGAAAGTCCCCTTTTAGTCGCCTCTTACGACAGGCAGGGGATACCGTAGCCCTATTCTGGTCCCGGTACTACAGGGACAAAATCGCTTTAATCCTGAGGTCTGATCTGTTACTAAGTTTCTACCTGATGATACGTGGTCATGTCGCTCATAGACATCTGTGATCAACCCCAGATATGATCACAGTCCTACCTAAGGTCGATCAGAGACGCGTTGCAACCCCTAGCTAAGTCGGAACACCACGAATAAGTTAATAATGTTTCTTTTACCAACCAGAATACAGCAGCACTTAACACTGCTGTTATAAGGCAGGAATAGGTGTAGCGGTAGTAAGGGAGTCGAACCACAAAGGGGTCTATCATCGTAGTAAGTCCGTGGTTTTGGACAAAGACCGACCTCACATTACGCTCTACTGAGCCCTAACAATGGCTTAAAATGTCAAATCTCCAATTTACTGCGCTGCTTTCGACATATAGATGATCGATGTGTGGTAATAGTCTGTGTTAATATTTGATTATTTGATAGCATTAGCTGCAAGGACTTCTCATGTTAACGCCTTGTCGTGTTATGTCTATAGGTATTGGTTAGTTCTTATGGATTTGCTACAATGTAACAATGAAAAGTAAATAATTAACAATAACCCCTTTAATTAAAACGCGTCTCAAACGTAGGCATCGGCTACTCAAAAGTATTTGTATCAAATCATGAATAGTTATAAATTTAAGTTCAGTATTGTTCACCATCTAATTTCCGAGTAGGTACACACTACGTTGTTAAACTTTGTAACGAGTGCCAACTATGCTGCCAACTTAAAGATCCATGTGACAGAGCGGTCACCATGCTGATCTAACACGCATTGGGTTCGATTCCCAGGCACTTAAAAATTAAAATTTTGAATTTATCTAGGTATTGGTTTTTGTGAAGTTGTCTTTGTAATCCATGATACTCACGAGACAGGAGAAAATCCTAGTGTGAGTGTAGGGTGCGTTACATATTTACACAAGCCATACGCCTAAACTTGAGTAAATTGCATTAATTTTTAACGCAGTGACCGCAGTAAAGTAAAAGGGCTCAGGACCTAGTGCGTGGGCCCTAAATAATGAGTAATACGTGAAAGGGCCATTAAGGTAATAACTCATACGGAAGTAAGTATGGCTATGTTAATGCATTAAATCTTTTTTCAATATCTGAGTTTAACCAAAGACTTTATTCTGATGCGGAAGTCACTATTATCCACAACTTTACTTCGTCTTACTGCCGTTTTCAGTTATTAGCTGACACTTAATAGAGAAGATTAGTAATTATCATATCAAGGAAATTACATTTTCTTATAATAATACAACCAATAATACGTATATATATGAGTCGCAACACTTAGTGGTTGTCATATCTGTCTGTCCGACATCTGTCTAACACGCAGAGGTCTGGGTTCAAACCCGTTCAAGCAGACATGTAATTTGTATTATGAATTTCGATTTTTATCTTGGTGGGCGTATAGATACTCATGACATGTAGAAACAATTAGGTAATAATACATTAATACACTTGGTTACCTTCAATTCCATTATTGACTTATATACGAAAGATTATGATTATCAACCCCAGATAAGATCAAGGTTCTACCTGAGGTTGTCCACAGGTGCGTTGCTACCCATGAGGACTGAGCTGGAACGCCTCCAATAAATATGTCTCCCTAACCACACCCTTCAGACCAAAACACTGCAGTGCTTAACACTGCTGTTTAAGGCAGAAGTAGGTGTGACGGTGGTGCCGGCGGAGCCATAGAGTTCTACCACCTTCAAACAACATACTTTAAACATAGAACAAACATTGCCGAAAATTATTTGGAATTCACAGATATAAGCAACTATAATAATTTTACTTAAGTTTACCCGTGATGGTTTCAATATTGAATTATATTGAACGGTTTAATAATATAGTTTTATGACTCTATGGATGATCATTTATTTCTATTTTATGGCAACAAGGCAAAACTTTTCGTGATTTAATTTGAAAATTGTTATTAATTAGTCATGGGCTTCAGTTAGGTATTCATGAGACTTATTTTTCGTTATCAATCGTTAAGATCGTATTCTACCTTACTGTCCTAATTTGTAGAGTTCGCATTGCATATCTTTAAGAACTTTTTATTAGCTTTTTAACAGTACTTGCGACAGATTATTTCATGGTCATCACCGTTCAACTATGTAAACCATCGACAACATAGCCTAAGCCAGGCTGTGTTGTCGTTAATGTAAACTTATGACTGAAAAATTGGAGGAGTGTGCCCGAGATTCAAGCCAAAGGACTCCTGACTGTGAGATCAACTTAGACTATTGTTGCAAGAATTTGAGCTGTAGTGTCTACACAACAAGAAACTGCACCCTATCTAGTTATAACATAAACGCCCACGTGAATAAATCATCGCTAAGTAGTCACAAAAGGCAAAAAATAACAAGAGTTTTTTGATCATTAGAAACAAATTAGTCACGTCGTTATAGTTGTTCTATCGTTAGCTAGTTGACAAAGGTTATTTTGGTTGTAAATTAATGTTTTGAATATTAAGTATCTAATATCTTAAACAAGCTGAGCGAATACATATTTTGAAATACTATAAATGCATCTAAGTAAACGTTAAATATACGATAAGAAGAACCGCGCGTAAATTTAAAATTATGTAAATATGTGTATATAGACAATATAAACAAAGACTAGACCCTATAATGATATGCATATTTCAATATCTGAAATGTTAAACCCTGTTTATATTTATGATACTAAAGCAAATAAATCATTAAAGTCCTAGCAAATACAGCGTAATGTTTGTTTAGTCCCAACGAAAGTTCAAGTCCATATTGACTTATCGAGACACTATTAACACGACGATGCTATAATGAATTAATGCAAGATGTTACAAAATGATAATGATTGAGTAAGTATGTTAATAGTAAAACTCACGGTAAAGCGGAGTGTTGCCGCCATGTTGCGCGCGCGTCGTGTTGTGGAGTGGCGTGGTGGTGCGCCCGCGCACCTTGGTTGATACCAACGAACTAACTTTAGCTGGAAACGATTGCTTTCAGAATATTTTTCCTTGTATTCCTAGAACGGCTTGACACTTTCGTCGTGAATAGGCCTTGCGAACGCTTAATTCCTTTTGCTTGGCTGTCTGATATCCACCTTTTGCATGGGAGTGACACCTATTGAATCTGAAGATTGTGTAACTTATTTCTTCGAAGTAGGTACATATACTTTAAATATGAAATATACTTGTATGTATTTTTAATTAAATTTAATAAAGTCAAGAACGGAATTATCATTTCAAAAATTACTTTACTCATAAATTATAAAATTTAATTATTGTGATAATAGAAGTTTGTATTTTTATTATTGAGTCAGGAGTATAATATTTAATCACACAAAGATTGTGTCATATTTCTGCAATAATTTAAGCAGGTATTCCTACCATTAGTTTATGCTAATTCAAAAGTGATTATTTATAAACGATAGGTTTGTTTAAAAAGATGCTTCTCTTCCAAAATAAAGTGTTATTATTGAATATGTTGTGAGTATTTCTAGAAAATCTATTTCTACAAGTGTCCTTGCGGGCGAATGCAGCGCTGTGCTTTGTCCCACTTAGCTGATAAGCTTCTTAGATTCAATTATCCCCATTTAGGCAGGTGGTAACCACATAGTAATTTCAAGCCATTTTACCATGTACACGAAATGCTATCCAGATCGGAAATCAGAAAGTAAGTTATACTAATCCGAAGATATATTCAGGTATAGGTAATATAGCTAAATTAGTTAATTGTATCTAATCTTACTACCTAATATTTTCTCTAAAGCTTTTACAATTGTTTAGCCTTAGTTGCTTTACAATATTAGTAGTAGATAGTAGTTGCTTTACAATATTCTTTAGGCAATCTAATTTCAAAATTTACCCAAATTTATTTATTCTTGATTAAGTTAGAAATAAGACGTGACTAATATTTTTATTTTATTTCTTACAAGAAATATTTAATTATTCACTACAGACAACTAACATGATAATAACATCTAAATTATGTTTATCTATTCACTACTTAATGTATAAAGTAGTAATTAAAACGAGATAAATTTTATAGAGGAACTCTGAAACGCTTCCTTTTACAATTTTATGCATATTTAAATTTAGGTGCACTGTAACCTTAAATATTCATCCTTGATTATGCCAAAATCGTGCAAGTAATTTTTAACACTAAATTTTTTACATACTTAATCTTTTTTTTCATTACAAGTTCGCCTAATTATTTCGAAGCTTATCATATGTTACAAAGTTTATGTATGCTTAAAATATGCTTATTGTTACTCACGCTTATCCACATAAATAATTTACTGTATGTCTTTTAAATGTACCTATTTAAGATCATGATAAAAAGTTATCTGATTTGGTGTTCCTACATCCAGGCACGTACGTCGGTACCAGTAATTTTGAAATGACACACAGCCATTAAAAGGCGTTTAAGAGACCGATATAACCGTAATAATTATCAAGGTTAAAGTTAAAAAGACATTCAATAAAATAAGATAATTAGTATTAAGCTTTGTCTCAACATTAAAATAAGAACAAGGATTTAGTCTCTTTCGAAATATAAGTCCTATGATTCATTTATACTCCGGAAATTGATTTTGAAAGTTTTCATATGGGTAGGTAAAAGTAGATGTTGCATTTTAGTGGGTGTCTCAAGTATACATATGTATGTAGGAATCTCAAGAAAGATTAAAACTCTAGAATATTTTCTACGTTTTTATTTATAGGTATTTAATTTTGCCTGTCTACTTTAATTTGTGTACGTATAATATTTAATCTTTCAGTAATAAATTCCACAACAATATTTTAATAACTTAGGACCTCACCCGAGAATTTGGGTAGAGCAACCTTCAAAGATAAAACTTGTCCATAAAAAACGTGGACTATAGTATTATGAAGAAATATCATAAAATTAAAAATACAGACATAAAGACAAATGATGGAAAAAATCCTACGTTACTTATGTATGTATTCACATTATTATACGAGAAACCTATTTAAAATAATTAACTCTATGCAGAGAGAGCTTTATTATTCCAAGTTTATTATAGAGAAGAATGTCAATGATTTTCAAGTGTTGTAACAATAGTGAAATAACCGAATACAAAATTTATTTTCAGTATTGCATACACTTCAATAATATATTGCGACCAGGATTCTATTAAAAATGTGAATTATTTAAATTTATCTTTGTAAAATTAAAATGATTTCAACGCCATCTGTTGTAAGTGCCTTGAATTTATTAAATGCGTTGTTACATAGTCGCTACCACAGATAAAAATATATTCATGATTCCGCTTTGCTACTCTGTTCACGTCGTGTGATCTTTGCATTTCTATGTAGATGGCGTTAGTATACTAACGGATAGTTATATTATATTTATATATTAATTATAGTCTTGAGTTAATTTTTTTGTTATTTTTTACCTATTATAAATTACATTATTGATTTTATTTATTGAATTTGTAAAAAGTTTAGTAGTTAACGTATGAGAATAAAAGATAAAGTCAACAAAAGGTAATATTAGCATATATGTATGAATGTAGAGCTAAGGGAGTATAGCTGCTCCATAGAGTTGGTCAACAGTTCTAATTATAGAAAATTTTCGCTACATTCTAATAGAATAGTCACGACTGAAACAAGTTTTACTGACCTTATGTAGTAGATGTATAGTAATACGATTTAATCATTACACATAGACCTTTAATTAAATAAAAAATAACATGGAGTCCTCGCATGGGCAATTAATTGTATACCTACCTATCATGCACCATTACGAATAAGTACAAATAAAAATGTTAACTAATGACTTAGTAGCATAATGACATATAATAGAGATATGAGTCGTTAATGATTAATTTTAGTAATATTTCCGCTAGCAAACCCTTAGGTTTGATTCAGATTTTCGGTAGACATTGCCCTCGGTCTATTAGTGTTAATAGATTAGGAATTCTTCTTTATCTGTTCATGATTTTTTTTCGACTCTTAAATTGGATTATGTAAATGAGTATTATAGGGGTGATTTAAATCACTTTCAACACCTATTACAGCCCTACATTAGAATTTTCCCGGGGATTTTCTATTTTTCGATTCGCGGAATTTTCGAGCCGGGAATCGATCCCGGAGCGGTTCTTTGTATATGCCTTGAGTATATTATACTTTACAAGTTACAAAAGTCGTTGTTTTCATGGATGATTTGATTCAAATATGTATATAGGTACATATACTTATGAGCTTTTTATATTCTTGCAAGTCACAAACTGAATAACTACCGGTTGGCTATTTTAATATGTTGTCACGTACTAAAACGTATGTAGGTACGTAGATATTATTTGCCAGACATTCCGTCTAAAATTACACGTTTTTGACCGATCGTTGAATTTGGAATTCATTGGCATGAGTCGTATAATTGAGTAAAGTTCATTCACAATTATCATATTCATCATACAGTGTGTTCTTCAATCTTCATACATTTAAACTTCGATCGAATGTAACTGAAAGTAGTACAATGTGGTAGAATATAATAATAATAGTAAATGGTAAGAGTGGTAATTAATAAAACAGCCCATTAACCATATCATATGGTGGGCTTTAAGTAGCATTATTTCTCTAAGAAAATGCTGCTAATAAATACAAAGTGCCTATACTATTTCTGTAGTGATCAGGTAGTATTATAAAACTTTTGTGACATTTAAAGCAATTCATCATATTGAAGGGTAGGCACATCTTTGTGGTTCAACTCCTTGGTCACCACCGGCACACCTATTTCTGTCTAACAACGGCAGTGTTTAGCGTTGATGTTCTGGTATCAAGGGTGTGCTACTTGACATACTTATCCAAGGGGATCCAACATAGTTCTCCTGGTAACGTGACAAACCTCAGGAAGACTCTAGTCTTATTTAGGTTTGATTACGGTTTTCCATGGGCGGCTGTGGTCAATTACCATAAGGTATGATTACATATCTACTCGCGTTCTATAATACAAAAAACTACATTCACAGTTCCGACATCACAGGTAATCACTAGTAGCAAACTTCG
>DWMA01000682.1:0-10269 GCA_018252035.1 Urbanus sp. 3 SS-2014
GTGAAATCTCTACCTACACGTCCAATTAATACACTATAGCATCTAAAAAGCTAGGTAGTCAATATGTGGTATTACCTTTGTCCCTGTAGTTCCGGAACCAGAATGGGGCTAACGGTATCCCCTGCCTGTCGTAAGAGGCGACTAAAAGGGGGCTTTCGGGGTTGCGGGCGGTAAGGGTGGGAGCTGGAACCGTCCGGGCAGTGAACCCGGGAAGGACGGTGTATGTGTGGTCGCACACCGTCATAAATACCAGACGATGAAGGGGCAACGCGTTCGGAGGACTCTGGTGGCGGTCTTCGAGTTCCTAGATTCCTCCTCTTCATAGCGCTGAGGACTTTCACCATGGGGTTAGTGGGTAGGTTAGGTTAGGTTACCTATGTAAAATATTTAGTCCACTTATTTAAGGTTTACGTCAGAAATGTAAAAATATATTCGTATACAAGTATGCGAACTGGGTGTACATATTCCAAACAAATAGCATCAGATTGCACCATTAACAAATAAACGAGAACATTCCAAAGAAATATTACACACATTTAGATGGGACGAAAAAACGTAGAAAGGTTAAAAGATATTTATGATGCCCTCCAAACGTAATAAGAAGAGCTCTTTTGATGTGGGTATTGTATTTAATCGTGACATAAAAAACACCTGTCGCCGAATAACGCGAAATATCATATGTTAAGCGAAACCTCAAAAGTAGTTTACTTTGATGTTGATACGAATTGCAAGACTTGGTCTTGGTCTAGTTAATTATGTAAGTATATTGTAATTTGTCCAAAATTTGCAGTTATTTTATTTTATTTTTATTTTATTAACAAAATCCACTGCTCTTAATACTATAATACATTTTTTATGCTTATGCTACTTACAGCCAATTAAGGATTTACATTTTATAGGGTAGGTTTTCCTTTAATAAAGTACGATCGAATTACTAAATATCGTTAAATTAACATTTACTTTACATAATACAGATAACTAATCAGTACTATAGCCGTGCGTGTTGATGTGTGCGTGTATGTTTGTATGTACGTGTGTGCCTGTGTGTGCGTGTGTGTGTATGTTATATGCGTGTTTGTGTGTGTATGTGTATATAGATGTGTGTTTTGTGTATTTGTAATGCAAGCGTGTTTAAAATATTATACAGTATACAATATTACTTGTTAAAAGAACCAGCTGATCCCCGCGGTTTCACCCGCGTTATACAAGGAAAAAGGCATACATATAAGTTCTTTTTAGACCTTAGACCTCCAACTATCTTCCAATGAAATTCCCGTCAAAATCGATCAAGACCTCTAGAAGACTACCTCAACCAAACAGACAGACAGACTGCCGACAGACAGACAGACAGACTGACCGACAGACAGTACAAAAAATGCTTTTTTTCTTACAGGTATCGTATATGCATTGAGTGAAAAGTTGTTATTTTGGAATCACAATCAGACACATCAATGTTTTTTTTATTTGTATAGATTGTGTATGAATCGAATACAAGAGATCAGAATCAGAATAATTTAAAGTAATCAGCTATACTAAGGTCAAAGTATGTGAGGTCAACATACAAGTCTGATAAGTGAGAGGGACTATCATATTATCTTTGCTAAGACAGAAAGATGTTTAACTCTTTCTACTTTGAAAAGAGATCATTATCCAGATAAACATAGCCCGCTAAGTTCCTGGAAAAGGATAACAATAATATTATGACCTGAATATTTAATGAATATTCAAATTTTAATAAACTTGTTTACCGCTGTTTAGTTTATCCTTGTACTCATTATAAATTGAACTTACTTTACAGTTTTATATTATAAGGATGGCAATCCCGCACTATATATTTTTAATCCCGTATAGATGTATTTATTAAATTACATTAAGTTTTTGTATAAAAATCTAGAAACAAGGACAAAATACATAATTTAAATACTTAATAATGTTTTAAGTAATTTTATTCCAGTTAACAAAATATATTAATTCTAATCGATAATAAAAAAAATTGTATATGGGCATAAAATTATGCTTGATCCCGCGGGATTGCGGGATTCCACTTTACGGGATTGCAATCCCTACATACATATACAATACATATCTACAATTCATACAATTTTCTTTTCATACAATTCTTCCTATTCCTATTTCGGATTCTTCCTCAATAGCTGATCGTCCAACCCACATGGTCGAACTAATTGACTCCTACCTAATTTGGAAAGCTATGTTGGCAGTCTTTGTTCGTCTAGGAATTTCATCATTGCAATATGTGTCACATAGAGAAATACCAAGAACTGTTTTGTCCGCACGAAACACGCTTTGAAACTGTACTTCCGAACCTACACGTTATAACCTACAGGTTGCATATATGGACAAAATATGGACTTCAAAAATTATTCCGTCCAAGAACAGACCGTTATTAATGACAATATTCAGTCAATATGTATTTTCAATAATTTGTGGCCTAATTCATAGTTTGGTTGTATTTCTACTACCGCCTTTTTTGTGTTAAAGTTCAAAATTGCTTCATTATTGTAGAGTGTAGCAAAAAACGAATAACAGTTGCATGGGATTTTCCAAATTACTTTTACGGGCATAGAGTAGACCGAGATTTATCTAGAGCTGCTACACATAATTTTATTCGCAGTAATCTTTTACCTAAGATCTTAATATTACAGCTTAAATTGAAGGTAAAAATTAAATTAAATAGTGATAGCATCATGCCTATAATAGGATTACAAATATCTAAATCTGTTTAATCCCGTAAAATCTGTATAAGCGCATGGTAATGTCAACTCTTAACAGTGTGAATGCTCGGCTTAGGACCCACTTGTTACATCCCTAAAGGAGTATTATGCAATGACCACATATAATAAGACGAATCTGCGCGTTACTTCAGTCTCTCGTTTACCACAAATCGGGCCGAGTGATCATACTTAGTTTAAGTCGCGTCGCGCCCTTACTTCGGGTACGAACGTATAATTTTAAGTCTAGTTATAGGTAACAATTTTGTAATCCATTAATAAAAAAGTACTCGAAGACTTTTGTTTTATATATCCCGCTGTGCCCCCGATATAATTGGCGCAGTCGGTAGGATTGTCGAGTCAGTGCGTGTGAACAATCCTGTGAAAAGTCCTGTGAACAATCCTGTGAACTACACCGTGAACTTTCATACGTGCTGATAGCGATTCATCGCCTCATCGACATCCTCAAAGAACCTGGTGCCAGCGGAGATCTACAACTTCGAGTCAACGGGAGTCACGTCATCCGAACTTCGATGAATCATCGTGTCACCGAAATGTTAATGTGAGTTACACAATATTCTTAAGATTGGTCGTTATATCCTTTCCTGTTCCTTACTAACTTCATTATTTTTCATCCCAGATATACTAAGGGGATTTATCCCCAAAGTTCTACCTCACGCGTAGCACTTAGTGACGCTCTTAGAAACTTAGAATTAGACAATAATTTAGAAGAAATGGAAAGTTGTGACGTTATTATAGATAACGTAATTAAAAATTTGAATTTTGTACCTGAATTTGACGGGAATCCGAATACATTAATTAGATTTTTAAGTTTATGTGATAAATTAGTTGAAACTTATGTCAAGGTTGATCCAGGTTACGAATTGTCAAATTTAGCTTTACTAAACGGAATTTTAAATAAAGTTACTGGTCCTGCAGCCAGGACACTAACTAATAATGGCATACCTAAAGATTGGAAGGGAATAAGGAGCACATTAGTCAATAACTTTTCTGACCATAGGGACGAAACTGCCTTATATACGGACCTTTCCCAGCTCACTCAAGGCTCTGACACACCCCACGTATTTTATGAACGAGTACAAAATTTGTTGAGTTATATTATGACATATATACAACTACATGACGAAATGGCTACTACTGTAGAGTCAAAAAGAGTTTTGTATAACAATTTAGCCCTAAAAACATTTTTAAAGGGGCTAAATGAACCCTTAGGTTCTCGCATTAGATGTATGCGGCCCTCTACGTTAGTCGTAGCCTTAGAGTACGTACAGGAAGAAATGAATATTTTATATTTACAGAATAGGAAAAAACCTACACCCCCCACGAGTTACGAAACTTCGTCTAAGCCTTTTAATTTTTATCGTTTCCCAATACCCCCGTTAGTACGACAAAATCCACCTTTTTATAGTTCACCTAACAGACCCGACCCGACCAGGTTGAATTTCCATGGACCGACAAGAACCCAGCAAATGTTCCGAGCATTACCACGATCGGACATGTCTACTGGATTTAGGATAAAACCACGACAGACAATAGATCAGCAACCTCGTTATAACTACCCCCAACCTATGTCTGGGGTAAGTCATCCGGTAGCACGTACTTTGCAACCAACCACGTCTAGGAGTTTTGCGCCTCGCGATTGGAGGATTCACGGAAATCCACCACCGAGCAATTATTTTAAGACTCGAGAGGTTAATTCTAATGACTTTTATGAACAAGACCCATATTGTAACGTTGACTGTGACTGTGAAAATTACCCTTTACCTGACCACGAGAGTCATGATTATGACTGTACTTTGACTGACCAAAATGACAAGATTAACTATAATATCTCAGATGAGACTGCTCAATATCAGGATTTTTCCCAACTAACGATGAAACATGCCCCCGAATAGAATTGCATATCCAAAATAAGAGACGATTACCTTATATTAAATTTCAAGTACGACCTAACTACCCATGCTTAAAGTTCCTTATAGATACAGGAGCTAATCAATCATTTTTGAGCCCTGAGGCCGTAGATATGTATTATACACATATTGAGTTAAATTACGATCCGTTCATTGTCACTAATGTTCACGCTACCACGAAAAATTATTACTCAATTACCATACCGAGTTTCAAAGAAATTAAAGAATCAGATTATATAAAACTATATGTATACCGTTTTCACGACTACTTTGACGGTTTAATAGGTTGCGACCTACTTCAACGTTGGTCTGCAAAGATAGATTTAGGATCACATATTCTACATACTAAATTTGCGTCATTACCTATACATATGTATACATCGGAAAACGTAAACCTATATGAGAATATTATCCAGGCCAAAGTGTCTAAATTACTTCAGTTACCTGTTGATGTACCTAATGGGAACGTATGCATAGAAGAACAGAATTTATGTGGTTGTCATATTGCGGAATGCCTAACGATTGCCAAAAACAACCATGCAATTTTAGAAGTTTTTAATCCTACGGAAAATGATATTATATTTTCTTTAGAGGAACCGATTAGCGCACACATTTTTAACGAAGAAACCTCGCCCGTATTTAAATTTGACACCACTTCATGTGATACTCGCACTCGTGATGTTTTATCACAATTGCGTACAGATCATTTAAACGCAGAGGAGACGGCGAATTTAAAATCTTTATGTGCCCAATATTCTGACGTATTTTATTTAGAAGACGAACCCTTAACCTTTACAAACCAAATTAAGCATTCCATTAAAACCACTGACGAATTACCTGTATATAATAAAACCTATAGATACCCTCACATACATAGAGACGAGGTGCAGTCACAAATAAAAAAATTTTTAGATCAAGGTATAATAAGGCCTTCTATCTCTGCATGGAATGCACCTATTTGGGTCGTTCCTAAAAAAAGTGACGCCTCTGGTAAAACGAAATGGCGCGTAGTCATTGACTTCCGGAAATTAAACGATAAGACTGTTGACGACCGATACCCGATACCTAATATAAGTGACGTTTTAGACAAGTTAGGGAAATGCCAGTACTTTTGCAATTTAGATTTAGCATCTGGGTTCTATCAAGTTGAAATGGACCCTAAAGATATACATAAAACCGCTTTTAGTGTAGAACACGGGCATTACGAGTTCTTAAGAATGCCTATGGGCTTAAAAAATTCACCCTCTACATTTCAGCGGGTGATGGACAATGTCCTAAGAGGGTTAATTAACAAAATTTGTGTAGTATATCTAGATGACGTTTTAGTTTTTGCAACCTCGCTACAAGAAATGATAGTAAATCTGACTACAATATTCGACCGCCTAAGAGAATCAAATTTAAAAATACAGTTAGACAAGTCCGAGTTCCTTAAACGTGAAACTCCTTATCTGGGACATATCATCACGCCCAATGGTGTGAAGCCCAATCCAGATAAAATTAAAGCCATTATAAACTATCCTATCCCGACAACTAGCAAACAAATTAAGGGATTTCTAGGCCTGCTAGGTTATTACCGACGATTTATTCCCGATTTTGCTAAAATAACTAAACCTCTTACATCTTGCCTTAAAAAAAATGCACAAATTAAACTAACCCCTGAATATATAAAATGTTTCGAACACTGCAAGACCTTACTGACAAACGACCCTATTTTGCAATATCCCGACTTTGAGAAGGAATTTATTCTGACAACTGACGCTTCAAATTTTGCAATTGGTGCCATACTCTCACAAGGACCTATTGGCGCCGATAGACCTATAGCGTACGCGTCCAGGACCTTAAATGTTAGCGAAATAAACTACTCTACAACCGAAAAGGAACTCCTAGCTATCATCTGGGCTACTAAGTACTTCTGCCCGTATCTTTTCGGACGTAAATTTAAAATAATTACGGATCATAAACCATTGCAGTGGCTTATGAATTTAAAAGAATGTAATTCACGTTTGACTAGGTGGAGATTAAAATTAGCAGAGTACAACTACACTGTTATATATAAAAAAGGTAAACTCAATGCGAACTGTGACGCTTTATCTCGAATTGAAATACATAATGACGAAACATTATCGCTACAAGTGAACACGTCACAAGCGCCTCGACGTTTCAGCACGTCATCGACTCTAACTGCGTCTGATAATGAAGATGAACATAGTTCTTCATCCACTCTGACCGCCTTTGATCATTCTACACGGGATACGTCATCCACAGAAACAGCCCATACTAGTGCCGAAGATCCTATACTAGAAATTCCTATTAGTGAGGGACCCCTTAATAAATACCGGAGACAAATTATTATTAATATAGTAAATCACTCACCTAGACCTAGACCGACAGTGACCAAACTATTTGACTATTATCATAGAATTTCGTTGGATGTATCTGAAGAAAATTTGGAGCAAGAAATTATTAGCATTATTAAAAAACATGTAGATCCAAAGTTTCGTACAGCAATTCTAGTACAGCCCATAGATAAAATGTACCAAATAATCCCCATTATTCAAAGAACTTTTCGCAGCTCATCGATAAATTTAATCTTAGTAAAAAAGGAGGTTGAAAATGTAAAGGATTACCTAAAACAACAAGACATTATACAAAAATATCATATAGGAAAAACTAATCACCGCGGCATTAGTGAAAGCTACTTAGCCTTATCTCAAAGGTATTTTTGGCCTAAAATGAAAGTTGATATATCGAAATACATTAACGAATGTGGTATATGCGGATGTGCGAAGTATGACCGTAACCCTGTGCGTCCAGAGTTTAGAATAGTCCCCCCTCCAGCAAAACCGTTCGAGAACGTACATGCTGACGTTTTAACTATAGAACAAGAGAAGTACCTAACAATTATAGATTCTTTTTCTAAATACGCACAGGCATATTGCATTACTGACAGTACAGCCCCTAAAATTATTAAAGCTTTTTTAAATTTTTGTACACATCACGGATTTCCTATGACCTTGACGACAGACCGAGGAACCGAATTCACTAACCAAGTGTTCGCCGAATTTTTACGAGTGCATAAGGTTCAACATCATTTAACTGCAGCCGATTCCCCGAATGAGAATGGAATGATAGAACGTTTCCATAGTACCCTATTAGAACACCTTCGATTATTAAAGTTAAAATATAAAAATGAACTAGCCATTAATTTGGTACCTTATGCCCTTATAGCATACAATAGTTCTATACATAGTTTGACTAAATGCAGACCTTTTGACCTTGTAACCGGACATTTTGACCCACGGGACCCAATTGACATGAATATTACAGAGAGATTATTACAAAAGTATATGCAAGACCACCGGAGTAGAATGGAAACAGTGTACGGATTAATACATGACTCATCGCTCGCCGAGCGGCAAGCGATAATTACGCGAAGGAACAGTGATAGGGAACCTGTAATACAATACTCACCAAATGACGATATATACATACGAAATCCAGCCGCAGAGCGGCAGAAGCTAGTTCCTCGTTTTACACACGATAAGGTAGTCACTAACATGCCTATACACATATACACTTCAAAAAAACGAGGACCCATAGCGAAAGCTCGTTTAAAACGGAATAAAGGTAACTTAGATAGGAACTTTAACTTGTTACAGGTACCTACTGATAATGATACACCTGGCCCAAGCTCAAGAGATCCAACTTGAAAGCCTGGATCGTGGACCCGGGATTTTGCCATATAAGTTGGGACCTACCAGAATTATTTCCCACTATCATACATTTTTACAAGATATCGACCTAGATTTAATTGATAGGCACATCTCTAATTTAGGCAAACAAGTTGAAAGGTTGAATAATCGACTGTCTAACAGCACTTATTCCTTATTTAAGACTCAAATAAAGTTCATTTCTTATAAATTAAATAAGTTACAATTGCAATTAGAAACCTTCCAACCTTTTAGCCGAACTAAGCGAGGGCTTTTTAATCCTTTAGGAACCGTGATAAAGTCTATTTCTGGTAATCTGGATCATAACGACGCCATGAGATTTGAACATGCATTAAGCCTTCTAAAAAATAATGAAAACTTAATTGCAGATAAATTTAATAATCATATAAGTTTATTTAAAGAATTTTCGGCTCGACAAATGCAGGTACTTAACAACTTAACTTCGAACCAGCTTAGGCTAGATAAGGCTCTCCTTCACATCGTGAATGTAACGACTTCCGAACGAGAGCGAGTATTTAGTTTTTCACATCTTGTGCAACTCTTCGTTATTCTTAGTGATAACGTACGAGAATTGTCAGATGAGATTATTAGAATAGAAAACATTTTAGCTTTTAGTCGCACTATGTCTTTGCACCACTCTATTTTATCAGTTAAGGATATAGGCCTAATGTTAAAAAAACTACGTGGTCTATATAGTGCAGAGGAGATTTTAGATTTTGATATTAGATATTATTATGATATAATTAGCTTAGGTACCTTTTATTCCGATAGAAAAATCGTAGTCGTTCTTAAATTCCCTATAACGTTGAAACTAACATTTGACCTATTCCGTCTCTGTCCTGTACCCAATAGTAACAATGATGTTATCCTTCCTCCATATCCTTATATAGCTACCAACTCTAAGGAATATGTGTACATGGAGGCTGAATGCCCGAAGGTTAGCGGCGTCCGCATCTGCAACCAGCTCTTGGGACATCAAATTCGTACAGAAGCTGACTGTATAGAAAACATAATTATTTCACATGAGGTAGATGAAACGTGTCTAGGCACGCCTATCTCTATGTCTAAGGAAGCTCTCACAGAGCTCGACAGTCAGCATTATATTATATCCTTCCCACAACCAACAAGAGTTCAAATATCTTGCGGTCATGAGAAACATGAATTACTGCATGGGAGTTACTTGGTAACGATTCCGAAATTTTGCAAACTTCGAACACCTGAGTTTACTGTGATCAACATCGACGATAAAATCAATGGAATTAGTGTCGAAATCGTCGCGCTTCCCACCGTGATGAATAATATTCGCCGAGTTGAACGACGATACCACCTGTCTTCTACGAATCTGAGTGCCTTGCACAATATACATGATCAGATTGATATGGAGTCACCGATTCAAATTAATCCGGATACGTCCAATATTATGTTTTATCACACAACTATACCTTTTTATGTTATATTATTTGCAACAATAACTACGAGTATTGTAGCCGGTGTGCTACTTATTCGCCGCCGAGGGAAAATTAATATAAGTAAACCCGATGAAATGGAGTTATCCGAACGCAGTAAGCGGGACGCAACATTTGCAGTAGACCTATGCAAATAGTTGCTCATCTATGGAGGGAGATGTTACATCCCTAAAGGAGTATTATGCAACGACCACTTATAATAAGACGAATCTGCGCGTTATTTCAGTCTCTCGTTTACCACAATTCGGGCCGAGTGAACATACTTAGTTTAAGTCGCGTCGCGCCCTTACTTCGGGTACGAACGTATAACTTTAAGTCTAGTTATAGGTAACAATTTTTGTAATCCATTAATAAAAAAGTACTCGAAGACTTTTGTTTTATATATCCCGCTGTGCCCCCGATATAATTGGCG
>DWMA01000683.1:0-10267 GCA_018252035.1 Urbanus sp. 3 SS-2014
TTCATTTCATTTCATTTCATTTCATTTCATTTCATTTCATTTCATTTCATTTCATTTCATTTCATTTCATTTCATAAGAATATAAAGCCGCGAATTATAATTTGGAATTGGTGATCAGCTTCACTCAATTAACCACTGAAAGACGTCTCTAATCTTGTCTTCGCGTAAGACCTGACTCTTCAATTAACGAAATGGATAATTCCCACGTGACAATGCAAAAAACTTATGTTTCATTATTCGGGAATATCTCAACAACTACAGACAAAAAATCTTGAATTATCTCTGACCTTTCAAATTAAGTAATTAAAGTATTATCTTGAGATATTACTTAAGAATATCGCGTACCTATTTAAAAACAGTCCGTTAGTGATTATATGGATATAGTTAAAAAAATATTGCTTAAATTTGGCAAAAACTACTATTCAATACAATTGACTTACTTATATAGATAAGTTCCTAGTATATTCTACAATATTTTGTAACTCTCTATTATGGATAGATAGAAATGGCAGCGTATTAACTAAACTTTTTCAATTATACATACTTGTACATAAATAACAGTACCTAGTAGTATTAGTAGTAATAGAAATAAGTACTTAATTTCAATTTATTGTCTTAAATGTTACTTTAAATATTATTTTTACGACCAAAATTTCCGGATTGATTCGGAAAACTGCTGATAATTAATTATTAAAAGGCTGGTCCTATTATCTTCTTTTAGGAATAGTTAAAAACACACTCGATAAGTGACGCTTTCATAAAAATCGCATATAAATTGGTTCATCCGTTTTGGAGCTACAACTCAGTAGACAAAAACATATATTCATAGATACACAGGTCAAACTTTTTGCATCCAGGGTTAACAATATTGCTACAGAAGACAGGTCACATTTGTCCAATTGGTGAGCAAATGCATTAAATGTGGACATTTTTTTCTTCGATAATATGCATGTTTATTTACAAAACAATGATTTAATTTCGCATTAAACTGTTAAGAATTAATAGTATTATAAAAATAAATTGCCGAATCATTTATTCTCCAAAAATTTTACCGCACATACGCTCAATGCATCTAAAATGTATTAATTATACAAGCCCGCGGGGCTTTTGTACATAACCGCGAAATGCTTATTCCAGAATCCAACATATTTCCCGTTTTAAAAGCATGTACCTACCTATATTCGAATACATAAAATGTTTGTCAATAATCATAATTACAAGCATTTTTATAATTAAACTGAGACTTACCAAAAGGTAGGTAAATGTTCCAAAACTTAACAGTAATAGATTATTAAATTATATAAGTTATAGTAAAAATCCTTATATTTGTGATAAAGTTATACCTACTCTTATTCAGCACAACCGCAAGGATCGCTTCAGACCGAAACATGTTTCAGGCTATTTCTAAAAGCTAATGCCTTGGACCTTCGTCTACTCGTATCTTCCACTGAAAGTCCCATCAAAGTCGATCCAGCCGTTTAGAAGATAACCTCAGCCAAACAGAAAGATAGACAAACATTTTTTAAATTGCATTTTAGTTATGAGTATCTATCGTGTATACTTTCATATCCATAGAGCAAAATGTTGTTATTTCGAAATCAGACGAAATCAAACAGACTTTAATTTTAACTATTTGTTTAGATTTTAGTACCATAACGAAGCCAAAAATTGAAGGTAAGTATATGAAGTTTATATACTAGAGCAACTTGAAGACTTGAACACATTTTACTCTGAATGGAGATAGTGTCAAACAGTGTAATGTGTCACTGATGTCGTAAAACTTTGACTAAACAACAACTTGAACACTAAACTCCTAAAATGTGTTCGTTAAATCCTAAAAGGATAAAATGTGGCTTTCACAAATATATGCATGGAAATTGAACGTAAAGTTTATCGAAGTTATATCCGATGGGTATGCTGCTAATGCGAGAATTCTATCTCGCGCTTGGACGACCGATGCATATTTGATTTGTTTCCGATTCACACAGCGGACGTAGTCGATCGTGCCACAAAAAATATTGGCCGGATCAAAAACGGGCAACATGTATTTTAGTGCTAGGGACTATAACTGTCGGGTATCAAAATAGAGAATCCATTAATTCCGTATCCGATTCAGAGGCGGCTTATTCGTTTTATTTTTTATTGACAATTAATTTTTCATATCCCATAGACTGCCTTGCGAATGAAACGGGGAATGTCAATTCACGTTTAATTTTCATCTCACTCTTAATAAGGGCTTTATTTAAAGTGGCACCTACCTAAAATATTTAAAAGATTTTTAGAGCTTTAGGGTAAAAATAATTAAGCCTTTATTGAAATGAATACACATTAATTCCGTCCACATAAAGGATTCACAGGAAGGAGGAGAAGTTTCGACTCTTATCTCATTATCACTACATAGTAGATAGTACGTAGGTATGCCCTAAGGTTTCAATAAAGTAGGTAGCGAAAGTTATATTTGAAAACAAGTTCCACCTACTACAATTGGACAAATTTATTGATGTTTCCGTTACTTTTGCTAGAATAGCTCCAAATTAAATAATTAAACCCATTACATACTAATTATTTATTACATTATTATTATGCCTGTCCTTGAGGAACAAAACTTCAAAAGTTATCAGTCGCCGTGGGGATGACGCCGGGATATATGTGCTGGTCTTATTGGTCTTACATACTAAAACCTCTGTAATGACCGTCGTCTGCGAGAGGACTCTGGGATCTCCCAAGGAACGCAAGGGGAGTCCACTGAGCGCGTTGCTTCGTCGAGCTCCAACTAGGTGAGTGTTGAGTCTACCACACCGTCTGGTGTTCACGACGGTGCGCGTCGTCGGACGGTTCAAGACCGCCCTTTTAGTCGCCGATCGCCGGAACTCCTCTTTTAGTCGCGTTTTACGATAGGCAGCGTAAGCTGTAGTGATATTTAAATCCCGTACTTATAGAAGTATTTCTGCTCCGTAAGCTTACTACAGCTTTAATCATGCACATAATATATCTCTCATTCAAATAGAAATTCCATTAAACATAGAAAAACGAAACACATCCACAGATAGGTACGTCGTGTAAATCACAGCTTTTTCTATTCACGCCTCAATCGTGTGGAAAAACGAAAAATCAGGAAGTTTGTAAGCAGCAAAAACATGAGGAAAACGGTGAGCAGTGTACCGAGCAGTCGATAGCAGGATAAGCAGGAAATAGGAGTGACGCAGACGAAATAGCCTCACGATCCGTTTTGGTCGAAAATGCAAATTAATCTCGTCGACATTCGCCAATCGCTAGCGTTCTTGTGACGCCCTGTAATTATTTTGCGTATGAGGATAATCGATTAAGCGACGATTAGCATGTCAAAAATTATTTGTGGAAGTCTCAATAATAAAATTATTACACTTGATCGTATTAATACTATTGACTTAAAAGTTACTGTTATCGATCCTTATTTTTGAAAATAGTAGTTTGGCAAGCCCATTTGCTGTTAAATGAAAATTGGTCAAGTGTAAATCAGACTTGCGTAAACGTTTCTGTGGTGTGGCATGTTTAGGAGTTTAAAAATTGAGAATTTTCATTATGTTTTCCTGCAAAGTAAGTGTGACTCTATTTCCGTTTTTTCCTGCTTTCTAAATTCAAAATATTATCATCTACTTATGCGGAATGTAACTGTTTATTTTCTTTATTTATCATATTTGCGCCGCACAGCTGTATAGCGATTTAAAGATTATACTTGACAAATTCACGCCAAAATTACAGTGGTTTACTAATGGACAGAGGTGGGTAGATATCACTATTCCAAAATTGTAGAGCTTACTATTTCAAAATTATGCGTGATATGATTTGAAAGGTAGTAGGACCAATATGATTCGACCAGGAAGCTATCACAGTCACTGCCGTCACTCCTATTAGCTAATAGCTATCTAACACGAAGTAGTTCTGTTTGGGTGAAAGGAACGACACAGTAAGGACAAAGGAAGGACACAGTCTGAAGCCATCGTAGTCCTCAAAGGTGAAATCGAATCTTTTATCTGCTTCACGTATAATCTGTTTTGAATGAATTCACAGATGTCAAAGAATGACAATTTCTGATTGGCTTAACAATAAGCTCGTTTACGACTTATCACATATAATATAAAAATGTTTAAATTCATTTTATGCATCTTCTTGCAAAGCGGTGTCGTTATCACTGTCGCAGTCAACTAGATTAATTAGTACAAGCTAGCCTTTATATTAATCGGGTCGTCCGACGTCCACCAACCATCTAATATAATACAGAGACGTAGCTTTTATTAAAAAAAACAATAGACGGAGTTACAAAAGGAACTGTCTTTGACTGCGATATATGCAAGGCATAAAAAACTAAGTACAACTTTTTACACATTCGTTATTTCATAAAGTTAATATGTAAACATTTATATTTGTGAGATAGTAATTAGCTTAGCAGTAACATTCTATTAGCATGAGGTTAACTACGTATGTGAGTATGCACACTAGGTCTGAATAGAGAATTCCGTTTTAACCCTCGGGGCGTTCTCGACTGACCTGCTTAAAGTCAGTGACCGAAGTAGTTTGCTATTGTCAGTACTGCTTGTCGTTCTTGGTATATGTACAATGTACATATTGTACATCTGTTACGAGTATATCACACATCTCCCAAATACATGCTAGAAGTCATTGTATATGATAACTATGTACACCGATAGTGATACAGTGTAAGATAATTACATTAAACTCTGAACTAACAATATCTACAATTAATGGAGACAGATTGAACGGTTTCTAATAGCACACGTATTAATGAAATACGTAAAATATAATAATGTATGAAGAACTAAAAAAGGCCAACGACCTCGATTTTTCAGTAAAGCTAATAAACTACAAATATTTTAGTTTCAAAATATTTTTGTCGGTTTTTTCCGCTTCTTACTTAATATTTTGCACAATACTTCATACATCAATTTATTACACACATAATAACATTAGGATATCAAATACACAAACATTTGGTTGCACTCCGACACATAAAAATTAAAATGGGTTAAATTCTATGAGTATAATGATTATTAAAAAAAAAAGTCGTTAAAATTTACTGTATTTTAAACATATCAAGTACTGATCATTGCACACCTGTATATAGGCTAGGTAACACTTGGTTAGTACATGTTAGCGAAAATACCTTATGAGGTAATTAAAAATTTACTGTAGTTATTGCGGCTGGAGACATTGATAGAATTAGTTCTTACTTTATTTTGCTTTTTCTGCTTATCTTACTTCATTTATTTAATATACCTACTATGTCAAATGATACCATATTAACCCCAAAGAGGCAGGTTATTAATATACTCTTTATGTTCAATGTTCATACCAGCACCTGATATTGAAGTGGTATTTTCATAATAAAACATACTTGGAACAATAACTTTCACAACAATAACCAAACAATATCAAACGATGGAACCAAATGTTTAATTGTTTATCTTATATGTAATTCAATCTATATCTTGTATATAATTCAATTTACTATCAGCAAATACATGAAAGTACGCGCATAAATTTCAATATAAACAATGCACTCATCAGTGAGAAACAAGTAGAGAACTGAGAAGCACATTCGTTTACTCTCAACATCCTGACATTATGCAGATGTTCTACTCTAGACAGAGAATTTCTTGGCAGGATGTGAAATGGAACGCTAGTGTATTTGTTTAAATTCCTTATATATTATGCAAGCGATGAGCAAACTTTTTACAAAACAGACGTAAGAATGAAAATTGTTCTTATTGTTGAAACTCTCTAATTAGCCACAATCTCTAACATTAGCTTGAAAATTACATTTCTAAGGAACACACGTGTTTCACACTGAACAAGTAAACGATAAGCGAATAACATGGTACCTACTTCATCATATCGACATCTTCATCGACCCATTATATTGGTATCGCAGGAAACAGATGTCCTCTCGGAGTGAGAAGGGTTTAGGTCATAGTTCACCAGACTAGCCAAGTTCGTATTGTTAGATTTCACACATCTTTTTTCATTGAACCGGTCGTAAGTTTCCTCACGTTTTGTTTTCAGCAACAAATCAAAATATTAATTATTAATTTCTAACACGTGTATAATTGGAAAAAATCTTAGGTATTGGGATTTCAATTCCAAACTCAAGATGAGATAAAAATAAAAACTTTATGAAACTTTCATGAAACTGAATATTTATATGAAACAAATGAATCCTTATATAAAACAAAAATTGTACACAGATGCGTGTATTCACAGTATTTCTCAAACGGGTGTTCATTTTATGTAAATGGCCATAGCTAAATGATGGAGATATTTTCGGAAACAATAAATTCACGATCACGAATGTGTAACATCGGGATCTTGCACATCACTTTCCTTAATAACAATAGCTGAGAAATCTATCGTATTTAAAAGCATCAAAACTATTCAGCTGATCATAATATAAACGAAATGAAAATGCATCGTCAATACAATTTTAAATGAAATAGCTATACAAAAAAATATTATCACATTTACAACTTTGAAGTTATTTCTACAGTCGTCAGGCCCACTGATTTTGTATCTCGTGTTCTTAAGCAAATATGGGTAAGCACTCGCTTCGAAGCCACTCTTTATATGAATAAAATTTACATCTGCTTTGCCTACTTGTTTGACGGGAATAGACACACGACATGCGACTGATAACTTTCTCGCTGATAAATACTGCTGGTGAAGTGTTGTGAAGTGTGCACTCATAAAATTACATATAAACCTTCCACTTGAATCACTCTATCTATTAAAAAAACCGCATCAAAATCAGTTTTAAAGATTTAAGCATACAAAGGGATATAGGGACAGAGAAATTGACTTTGTTTTATACTATGTAGTGATAATCAATATATTAAGTTTACAACATCAAACCCGTTTGACATTATTGCATAGCAACAACAAAAGAGTCAAATGATCTATTGGGAAATTGAAATATTACATTAACAGTAACCGTGACCCTTTTCCGCAGATAATACTCTCCTGTTCCCGGAGCGACCTAAGGTTAAAGGTACATATTATAAGCTTATAGGTTCTAGACTCAAAAACAGTCATAGCCTAATGGTTAAAACTTAGCCTCTCAATCGGGGGGTCTGAAGTACAATTCCCAGGTACGCACCTCTGATTTATGTGCGTATTAGAAATTAGTTATCACTTGTTTTAACGGCGAAGGAAAACATGGTGAGCAAACCTGCACATCTGAGAGTTCTTTAAAAAGTTCTCGAAGGTTTGTGAAGTCTACCAATTCGCATTTGGCCAGTGCGGTGGACTAAGACCTAAAATTCCTCTCATTGAGAGGAGACTCGTATCTAGCACTGGGACAATAATGGATCGACACGACAAAACTACATAGATTCCAACAATCGAAATCTCCCCAATTGTGGAGAATAACCTGTTAATGTCGCCTATGGACAATTGCAAAAGATTCGCCAAATAATTGCTCCATGTCGTAGTGTTTCGAGACTTGCACTAGTGGAAGTTAATTCTACATCTTGTTTGTTCGTGGTGAAATGATCGGCGTAGCGTAACTGCAGAAAACTACCACGAGTTGTTACAGACAGACCTCATTCTTTGGTGAGTGGTATGGATTAAAAAGGGCGTAGGGTGTAGAAGGAGTAAATCAAAGATATTCTCGGATTATAAAAATTATTATTGTATGACCGATTATATTACTGATCTCACTAAAGTCACTTGTTGAGTGTACAACAATACCCTTAGCCGCTCAACCTTACTTTTGATATTCCGTGGAGTTTATTTATAAAGTTGAGAGTAGGTAGGTAAGTATCATTAATTTTTAATAGCTTGGATACTTTGTTTTCGGGGAAAATTAAGAACAGCTCTCTCGGGAACTATTCTCAGCTTCCTACCTAATTTTTGAAAATATACAGTCAATTATAATATTTTAAACGCGATTAATTGTAATTTAAATAATAATAATAATATTTATTAAAATAGCGGCACTTCCTTTCATCTCATGGACGTAAGAAACAGACATTTTAGGGACAAAATCCAGGAGATAGAAACTATTTTTGTATAACACCAGCTGTGTGACCCAGGTGAGGTGACACTTGGTAAGGAGCCTGTGTCCAGCAGAGAACCTCAAATGACCGATGAACGGAACAATCATAATATTTTTGGTGTTTCCGAAGCTAGTAGTTGAAGCAAATAGTAACCAAGTTGTTTTCTTTTATACTGGAGAGTAAATTGGCTGTCTCATATAATTGTACTTATAGAACTGGTAGAACTATCATGTCAAAACCCAAATACGAACTACTTGTGTAGTAAGATGATATCAGCGAAAAAATAACACACGTATACGTTGCATACTATATGTATTACTCATACATAAAGACAACTAATAAAGGTATTTAGCACTTTAAAATAATCAAACAATAGCATTCATCAGTTAAATTAGTTATGCAACTGGCGTTACATGAAAAATATCACAGATGTGTTTTATAAATATTTCCAATTTGAATATTATAAAAATATGGATGCAAATTTAATAGTCCTGTACGTCCATCTGGTCCTACTATAAAATTGTACTGGTACGACATATTTTAACAAATTGTTCATGTTTTTTTTATGGAAATTAAAGTAGTTTTTCGACGATTCATATGATGGTAAATAATTGATCTCAATCGAACATTTGCAATCACTACTGAAGAATATAATCATTTTTAATGAAAATTACTTTACCTATGATTTTGAATACTCATTCAAGTCACATAAAGTCATCGGCCACAATAACATCATTAAGCAGAACCTTACGTAAAGTGTTTTAAATACTTCAGAAATTTCAATAATATGATCTTGAATTTCTTGTTTCAGGAAATAAGCTTTGTGCTTCTAAGTGAATTGCTCTTTAAAGGTGATATTTTTCCTCTTATTATCTATCAGACACAAAATTATAACCATCAACTGTAAAATCTTGTTGCATCTTTTTGAGCCAAAGTGACAAAGCATGTCTCGGCGTAGTAGCGTCTGTTTGCATTTTAGTCACGTTCAGACGACGACCGACGTAGGCGACAATATTCGCAAATATTACGCTATTTCCAGAATAGCTTTCAAGCCTGTTCATGCAGTAGACCAAAGTTTAATTCGGCTGCCGTCGCAGTTTAAGGTTAATAGTCAGTGTAAATTTTTTATGTGTGGAATTGGCAATTGAGATTGCAGTCCACTTGATCGTGAGCGGTCGTGGATGGGATCAAATGTCACCGAACGAAAAAGGACGGGTATTCTACCCGTCTTAATTACAAATGTGTTGCTTCATTAAATAACAAAGTTGAAATGCTTCATATACCTTATATTTACTTCAAAATAAAATTGCTGTTATAACACGTAAAACGATTGGGTGTACACCACTACAGTCAATTCCAAAATAGTTCTATCGTTGCAATTTTTGTATCATTAAGCTCGTAGTAGAGTATTTTATCTACAACCCATAATAATCATAACTATTGTCATGCATGTTGTCTAATAAGGGAAAAGCGCAGGGACACATCGGTGTCACGCAGATTTGTGGCGACACAATTTAATGGAAAACATTTTGATATTTTTTATTAATTTTAATGAAATAGTTTCTATAGACTGTGATAACTTCTCTTATTTTAATAATACTTCAGAACATCACTGACTGATCTAAATTTAATTAAGTTTCACAGAATTCATTAATAATCCCCGAACCGTAGCACTTTCACAACAGGTATGTATATGACAGCATATTAATTTCCGTATACTAATTTTGTATATCGAACCGAAATGTCCGAGTTTACCTACTAAAATTAAAATGAATACCCCATTACTTCTTAAAAACTAGCTAAGTTTTACTATAACTGAACAATTGAAATGCATAAACATTTCGTTAACGTTTTTTTCATCTTCATAATGTAGGTATATGTTAACATTGGGATACGTACGTACGTGGTGTATGTAATTATGTCTTTTAAGTGTATTACTCTTAACTTAATGGCCAATCATTGTAGAGTAAACTTACCCTGATATGTATGTATGGTGGTGTATATTTTATTTTGAACTTTGAGGGTGAGAAGACGCTTGACGATGCATAAAATAATATACATAGGTATATACCATCATACGTATTAGAAAACGTATTGTTGCGAAATAGTTGTTGTTTTTTATGTGATCAAAGTAGCACACGAGCATGCAGTCCACCTGCTGGTAAGTGGCCACTACCGCCCATGGACATCTGTAATCAACCCCAGATATGATCAAGGTC
>DWMA01000684.1:0-10266 GCA_018252035.1 Urbanus sp. 3 SS-2014
GAACCCGTTCCTTACTTACGAGCGCTTTATATGGACGACCGTTGCACCTGATAAAGAGGTTGCCACACGACCCTATAAATTTTTAATAAAATAATCGTACTTTTCCTTACAATATCATAAAAATTAAATTTTGAGATTATTTTTACCAATATTCAGTATTACCCGTAGGTACTATAGTATAATTTTAATTTCTTCTACCATAGACATTTTTATTTCACGTAAGGACGAAACAAAAAAATGTTGATATGAAAGAGGGTAGATCAAATAAATTTATTTTTGTACTATCATATTTTTGAATAACACCCACAATTTCATATTAAAGCTTAAAATATCCGACTGTCTAACTTCATCTGTGATTTCATTTTATAATTTACGCTCAAAAGAAACGAAGATCATAAATTTTTAATTATGACAAAAATGTTCCTGTTTGTATTATATTTAGTTTGTATTGCTCCAGGTGAGTTTTCATGGATATTTAGTGTACCTCATGCAAATATCTTATTAAGTCTAGGTAAATGTACCAAATTGTTTGTCACTTTGAGGGTTAAAGGCGGTGGACTCTGTATTTCCATTACTTACCCAAGATCCATTATAGCTTTTATTTAAACTTTGTATAGCCGCTTGTCTTCCTTAATATGTTTGCTTTCTGGACTGTAATGAAGTTTTTATTCTTCCACGTACTTCCATGATTTTTCTCTGGAAATTTTCAAATGTGAAAATTGAGGCACCCTAACTTAAGTAGAGTAGTACTTAAGGCCCTCACCGTCTTCGATCTCACAAAAAAAACTATATGGAGTTAGTAACAAGTTTACGTGAAACTAATCTTTTCCCCTCTAGATATTTGATAAAAAGTTATCTATAACGTTACTTGAATTTGAAGGTGTATAATTTGTTTAACGAATTAACACCAAACTCAGCTTAACCCCGATAAGAAGACACATTTTAAAATCTTTTGTAAAAAATTGAACCTTACATTTTTCCGTAATTTTTGCAGCCTTATCTAAACCCCGTTACACTGATTTGGATGAAGAAGATCAGCAGCTGTTCAGGGCGGTATTTGATACTCCATCATACGACCAAGAGGTAAATGAGGAAGACGATCTCGACCTTGGCAAAATGGACTTGCTGAAGGATGGGATCTGGGCGATCAAGGCGAAGCTAACGGAGCTAAGAGCTTTTAATAGGGCTCTAGTATCTAATTTGCTTTCCACAAAAATGAAATTAAAGGATATGTTGACCAACCACTTGCCGGCCAAGAAACATCAACATGAAATTATAGATAAGAAGAAACCAACACACAATATGTATAGTCAGGTAAGTAACTTACATTTCGTATAGGTATCATAAAAACTCGAAAAAGTAGGTTTCCTTGTGAAGTTTTCCTTAATCGTTTATTCTTATGACTTCGAAAAATCACAGGTAGGTATGTTGCCTGAGATTTGAACCCTCGATTCCCGCTAAGATGTAGAAATTGACAAACTTATAATTGTGGACATGAAGTTCAAAAATCAAATGATTATATAGATCATGTAGTGAAAAACAAACTTGTAAAATCATAATAATATGAATATAGTAGGTAGCTATTATTTGTTAAAGACATTCTGTTATGATTGTAATGTATGCATTCATAGCAAAGTTCTAGGTTACTTAGTGGTAACCTTCGAGTTAAGAATGTATTGATAGATATATTACGTTGTTGCAGCCTCCTCCGTACTATCCTCCTCACGCCCAGTACGAGCCTCAGCAAGCCATGCCACAGTACGCACACGATCCATATTATGGACACTGATGGACATCATTATTTTTATTTATTTTATTAATCACGCTGGCTGTCATTTTATTCTTAAGTATGAATGAACTCGAATCTCTCTCTATTCTTTATATCAGAGGAAAAAGAGTTGATTTTAATAATTTAGTAATGTAGTAATTATTTTGTATTATATTTTAAAAATAAATTTTTAATAAATTAATTATTTATTTTTAGTGTAAAATCTACCTTACTCCGAACCTATTGGTTGCAAAGTAAAAAGCGAGACGACGTGTGCAAAGATGCGATATCGTTGCAAGTATAACAAGAGCGTCATAACTTTGTAAGAAAGTGCATTTCATAAATTAAATTCTTAATTGGGAAGGTCACTAGCGGGTGCCTACAGTACCGCGTAGTTAAACGCAGCGCGCGCGCAGGGCACACGTGTACTAGAAGTGAATCGCTTTTTCCAATTCGAAACTCGAATAGAGAACTAGAGGACCTCGCTTAGTCTTACAGTGTGACTCGAGTGCTGCTCAAATCGGGAAATGCAACAGTAAAGGACTCATTCGCCCCAACAAAGATTTCTCCGAAATGTTGTTTTTGATTATAATTCCCGATAAAGTGGACATGTCCTTATCAATACAATAGTTCGATCAGCTGTACTAGTGCTGAACACCTTTGTGACGAGATGAGGATCTTCTTTCAATGGATTTATATTCTGGTATGCTTCATTTATGTTCTAGGTATTTAACTTTAAGTAAAATTTAAACATTGTACAATTAATGTTGTAAACATTTGTCCTGAAAATCAATGAAAGCCTAGACATGAATTACATCACCATGTGTATAATCTTGAATTTTAATGTGGGTTATATCACAATCACGTCAAACACTAAAATGATACACATTTTATTAAATAGGTAAATAAGAGCTATTACAGTATCCGCTGGTAACGGCAGGCTCCAGTCCAGCTCGCTACGCCCACATCGCTCACTTTGTAGTCCTATTGACCTTCGTTGTCAGAACGCACGCTAGGGCATTTAAGAGTATAGCCAATAAATAAGAAATTTTCTCAATTGCAGACATTGCAGTAGGTACCTATCTAATATAGCAGATCTTAAAAAAGGTAGGAGTACGTTATCAGTAGGTATGCGACACACCCAGACACAAAAAGCTAGACAAATGCATGTAGGGATTACGAAAGCACAAAGACTGAAACTTAAACAAGTTTTAAGTGACACGTGATCCAACTGTGATCTGTATTTTTCCAAAATTTTGATAAGAAAGTAGTAATACAAATATTGTAGGTAGCACCTATATTAACCTTTACTAAAATTAATATACCAATTAAATTTTATTTCAAAATTAACAATTTTTAAAACTTTCTTATAATGCGACAATGTATTAAACGAGTAAAATGTACACAATGTACGCGTACTTAACGTGTCCCTAACGATTTAAAAAGTAATTGATTTCTACATAGGTACATATTTATCTATTAGACTTCATTAAATAAAAATCTTATTATGTCTAGGTACTTATATATTATTATTATGTTATTATGTATTATCATATTGTTACGTTTAATAATAAATCGTGATACAAACGTTGAAAAATAAAGTATTCATTCTTAATTGACCTTAGACACAAAATTGTGTAACGAGGCCAAGATATTTACTAATTTACTTTACCATTTAAAACTAGTTCACGCTGAAAAATAAATGTTCTTTCTTTACAATCATAGATATTCTAAGAACATTCGCTTTCAGAGAGTTAAAAAGCATGAAACAAATATCTATAGGTACTAATATTAAAAAGAGGATAGATGTAATTGTTTGTTTGTATTGAATAGGCTCCAAAACTACTGGACCGATTTAAAAATTTCTTTCACCAATTTAAAGATACAACTTTACTTAGTGCTATAGGCTATATTTAATCAAAATTCGTATACTTCATTTTAACTTTTTTTAACACGGGTGAAACCGTGGAAACCAGCTCGTTGTAGATAAATTAAATTGTTACAATTATGTAGATACCTAATAATAATGATATACCTATGTATACTACTACTATATCACGCGGAAAGCACGTGCAATAATTAAAACGGTGACGGGTCTCAAGATTTCATCACGTGATATTTTCTACCCTTCTTTTCCTGCTACAAATTAACATAAATATTCTCCGAAGCCGGGTGCTTCAGGTGGTAAAACCTTTTAACTAGTTTATGCGTAGCACCGTCATCACCTCTAAATCTCCATAATAATCGTGTTAAATATGCTAGATTTAAAGCGTATGGTATGTCAGACACAATCAATAAGGTGATCCAACTTAATCCTTATAGACAGACACACATCTGTAGCCAACTTGGACTTTGGAATTCATATCAGATGTGTACCTAGACCTACGTATACCTACTACCTATAAGTGGCTCTGATCGCCCATCAGGTGGACTGCATGCTCTTTTGATATCTCAATTAAAAATAAAAATAATGAAGGTATTCATACCTACGAAAAATGAGGATAGTAAATGTCAGTGTGATCTTTAACTCATATGAACGATTTAAATTCAGCTGAGGGCGAAACGGGTCTAGGCAGATACTTCCTGATGTTTTTTATGTAACGGCCTCAATCACTACGTAGGTACACATATTTTTAATTAATATATTTTAGATTGCAGTGATACTGGTTTGACGCCTGGCAAGAATAACTCAATACAGAAGTATGACTGTGTGAATCTAAGTACTTATTAGGTAGGTACTGTAAGAACCAACACTTTAATAAGTAGTTGCGTACCTACCTTTTGCACCCATAATTTTATTGAATCATTTACTTATTTAATTTTGATATTTCGCTACCTACGAATAATAATACATAACCGCAAACATTATTGAACCGCATTACAGGTTAAAAGAATTGTAATTAAAAACCAATATCAATAGCCCATACCAGTTTTAAACACTTACTTACTTAATAATTGTTGCCCCTTTTACTTGCCAATAAATAATTATAAGGCAATTGATTGAATAATAATAGACGCATGAGCTAATCGCTCGTAAGTATAATATGAAATTGGTAAAGTCATATCGATTAATAACAAAAAACAAAGAAAAGGCCTAAGCAATTCCTTATTTGCCGCAAACTATTTAATAAATAAACAATTAGGTACCTATATGTCCATAGTGTCATTAGTATCTACCTACACAAACGCTTCATTCAAACAAAACATTACTTAATTGCATAATAATACTCCATTAGGTACAGATATTACGTTTTATTACCTGTAGTAACACGATTATAATAGACAACCATACCAGTCCAGAGCATACCAATGTCCAAGAATCTAAGCTATTTACTTCAGAAAGCATTAAGCGTAACGAGTGCATCTTTATTGATACACGTATTAACTTCCTATGTATTGTAATTTTTCTTTGTGATCTCAAGTTCGTTATCATCGGTAAATTTATTTTGTATTCAAGTTTAAAATACCGCACGATCTGGTAAATCAGAACTGGTTTTCCCGCCTTGCCCAGTGCAGTCGATGCAAGCCTTATAAAGATAATAAAGACAAAGAGACGACTAAATTGATCTGTACCAAGGACTCAGGATGCGATGGACGGTTCAGCATTTCAATATGTCTCATAAAAATGTGCAACGACCAACGACGACCTTTGTAAGTTCCGTTATCGCAAAATTGTGTAACTGTCAATTGACCCATTGTAATTTAAAAGTAAGAGGAAACTTTCTGCAACGTACAAATCTACAGTCTACTACCTACTTGCATTGATTGCTTATTTCAGATTTATTAGCATCACTATCAAATTATAAGAAAATATAAAGCAAAAAGGTTTACTTCATTCATAATCAGTACTACAGCACAATAAACTATAAAGGAATAGAGAAGAAGAGAGAAATAATAGAAGTAGAGAAGCTACAAACTGCGATAACTTCAGACATTTCAGATTATTCGTCTTATACCTACATAATATATTTGATTAGGAACAACATTGCTTTTCAATAATTGTACATTTTTAAACATAGGATTTTTAGATTTTATTCAAATACTAGCTGATCCCCCCGGTTTCACCCTCGTTAAAAAGTAAAAAGGAATACATAATTACATAATTATCTAAACATGGTGATACCCGGCTTTCCCGCGACGGGGGACGCATGCGCGTGGCGCGCGCTTGTACTTTTCTTCCAAAATTAAAGTAGCCTAAGTTACGCCTTAGACCTTCAGCTATCTACCAATGAAAGTCTCGTCAAAATTGGTCCACCCCTTTAAAAGATTAGCCAAACAGATGGACATTTTTTAAATTGCATTTTCTTTATAAGTAGGTACCTATTGTGTATACTTTCATATGCATTGAGTAACTTAAATTTTATTTATTCGTATAGAAGATGGGAGGTTTATTATGGATGTATATGATCTGCATTGTCCTTGCTTAGAGACCCTTAGATTATTTCTTTTAATCAGGTACAATATTTGCAATTTTTGAAATGTGAAACTCTCGGAAGTACCTACCTACCTATTATATTCCATTTCAAGCGTGCTTATTTTTTGATTCAGTCATAACTTAATATCTACTTCAAAAACTAATTCACCGACTAACCTAGAATTCGTGTTTTTGTTATGTATAAGTACTTTAATATGAATTCCTATGTAAGTGTTGTTTAATAAAAATTAGACGAACGGTTTTTCCCGCAATTAAATTGAAACCGGCTTTAGTTGTTTGTTATAATGACCTAAAATACTTAGTAAGTATAATTTTGCATATCTAAGATCACGATTTTTATACGAAAATGGTAAGTGTAGGTCACTTAAAAATTCTTGAGATGTAAATCAGTGTAATAAGTGGACCACTATCCTTGGTATACTAAGGTATTTAGACAAGTGGTATACAAAAATAATTTTAAGACTCTTTTAAGTGTCTACATATTTTTACCAGGAACTTGACCATAAAATAGTTTATATTACAACATTCCTTTGAGCTACAATTAGTAGGTAGGTACTTACTTAACTATATAATTATTGCATTTTTATGACAACTTCAATAGTGCGAGCTTTTCTCAAGCTCCTATGTAAAAGTTTGCTTTATATTTTTTTTATTCGATCTAAGTAGCAAACGAGCATGCAGTCCACACTGTCCACATGATGGTAAGTGGCCACTGCCGCCCATGGACATCCGTAATCAACCCCAGATAAGATCAAACTCCAACCTGAGGTTGACCACAGATGCGTTGCTACCCCTGAGGACTGAGTTTGAACGCCTCGGATAAGTATGTCTCCCTAACCACACCCTTCAGACCAGAACACAGCAGAGCTTAACACTGCTGTTATAAGGCAGAAATAGGTGTGGCGGTGGTGCCGCCGGAGTCGAACCACAAATGGCTATACCACCTTAACAGACCTTAGCCTTTTATAACCTTATTCCCAAATCAGACAAAGCATTTTATTTAAAATGCAACCTGTAAATTTTAGAAAAAAATTCTTATTTCAGAAATTTAAAGTTTATGTTAATTTCATTAAGTATGTACTGTCTGCGCCTTTGATTAATGACCAAGCTGAGGTCCTTTTACTAAAGTTCATTAAATGAAAAATACTTTTTACTTTTTAGTTCATTAATTTATAAAAGCTTCTCTTTCAGAATGTCTCGAAGGTTACTTTAAATTTAATATTATTTGACTTTATTGCGATATAAATGATTTAGTTTGTTATGGTTTTTTCTGTGTAGTTTTTCTTGTTATATTGAAATGGTGGGGACTAACGACTGAATTATGGCCTAATTGTAGCCTTATGTTAAAAGGTACGCATATCAGTAGGTCAGCTATGCGTTGCTACGCTAGAACTATGTCGCATGAAATTTTTGTCACTATCGGTCACCCATCCGTCTACCGACCGCGTCCGAATTTGCTTAACTTTGTAGATCGGTAAATCTACGCAATCCGCAGGGCTAGGCGCGCTTCATATGCCCATAGTTGAAGGTAATCACATCTCTGACAAAACTTCGTAGAACTACATACATAATTATATCTATGACAAGCTATCGGTTTGGTAATGACACGTCTTTCATGTATTTTTTTGTGATATATGCACTTTTTTGAAGTGTAAGATAAAATTTGTCTCTTCTGATGTCCATTAGTACTCTTTAAAAATATAGTTTTAATTACAACACATAAGCACGTTAATTGATTTCTTTGATCCTTTTTCACAAGACTTTTTCACAAGTGTAAGCCAGAACCAGTCCATATTGCATCAAGTGTAAAGTAAATCGCACAAAATCGCCGACGTGTGCAAGTGTAACAAAACACTTCACTTCACTCCGCTCGGCTAACATGTGCGGTATGATGAATGGCCGCTAAGATAGATAGGAGTAAGAAGCGTGTTGGGAATACACATAAACTGTGGAGTTAAGGCAAAGTGTTTGTATTAAAAGTCATATTTTCTATGTTTGTATGCTCAATAGTCTAAAAGTAGGCTAAAAAAAAACTATTTCTTTATAAGACTGTATTTATATACTTATGTACTTTTTATTTCTCAGTTTTTACAGGAATATATGACTGAGACACAGCATTGTAAATATCGTAAAAATCTTGTTTTTATACAGTCATAAGATCCAATATGTTTTAAGTACTATGTATAAGTACATGCATAAAAGCAAAAACGCACGCCCAAAACACGGAACTAAATTTATAATTTAACTTTCTTCCTACACAGGGATCTAACTCGTATCTTTCGCCCGACCGGTAGGTATAGTATAATTGCAATGCTTCGAGGGTTGACAAGTAATAAAGGGGCAAAATTACGAGTAATGGTTCCTTACATTTCTAGTTTACCTTTACTTTGACGACCCGCGTGGCAGAGCGGTCATCATACCGGTCTGACGCGCAGTGGGTCCCGGGTTCGATTTCCGGCTAGATCTGAATGACGAGTTTAGATTTTTGTTCTGGGTCTGAGTGTTTGTGTATTCGTCGTTGTGTGTGTCGAAGAAAGCGTCCTTTTAAAAAAAATGTAGAGCTGGAGCTACTTCAAACCATACATTTTTATCGGTCAAATAATAATCACTTTTTATAGTATGCTTTTTTGCACAGTGTTTGTTTCACGATCAGTTTAAATTTACTTTCTGTGAGATTCGTGATATGGTCCAGTATATTATTGTAGTAGCAAATACAGTTGCCCATGAAGGAGACTAAAAGCACCACTACCCACCGACGGCAGTGGCCGTCCACTAGAAGGCGTCATTGTTTGCTACTTCTAAATATAATGAAGGAAAAATCAATAGAGCCAGACGCAATGTAAAATACATGATAATATTATGTCTAACGTGGAACTATAATTATAGAGCATTTATTAACACCTACGAATAAATGCTCTATAATTATAGTTTCACGTCTACGTATGTATTTCTTTATTTATGTCTTTCGCGAAGTATTTCTTATTCATAGAAAAATAGTAACAGACGACTATAATAACGAACTCTGTAGATATGTTTGTAGCGTTGATTAAGAGCCAAGTACTACATTCTTATCATAACCTTCTGGGATTAATGAGTTTCTTGCTCCGAACTGAAATAGAAGATCTAACTAGGATTTCAAAAATAATTTTGTACGTAATCAATTAATTGTTTAACCTTTTTGATTAAGGCTCTCAATCGGTCGGAGTTTCGACTCAACCATCACCTCAAATTTTTGCAAAGTTACGTGCGTATTAGAAATTAATTATTATTTGTTTTACCTTCTGAAAGGTGTGTGAGGTCTTATTAATTGCACTTGGCCAGCGCGGTGGACCACAGCCGAAACCTCTCTTGCACTGAGCGGACGCCGAGCCCAGCAGTGGGATAATAATAGGTTGACGACGATGGTTTAAAATGGAGCAGGAAATGTGTGGTAGTGTAATGGTTTTAATTAAATCTTTCAGACCAAATATTTAAACAAAATTTCAAAAATATTTTATTCAAAGTCGATTCTATACAAAATTATTTTTGAAATTCGTTAGGTATTCACCTAGCTAGTGGTGTTAGATTATAATGACATGATTAGGTATATGACGATTAGATTCGATGACACTATAACGATTTCGTTATACAGCAAAAGCGCAAAAGAGAGCAAAATAAAATACTCGCGTAACACATTTCCGATAATTCCTAATAAACTAAACGTCACTCATTAATCACAATCACAACGAGCCCAATAACCTAGAATCAGGAGACGTAGGAACAGAACCTAATTCACGGAGTTGGCGCAGCGCCAAACTGTATCGAACAGTCACGATACTGCCAGAAGTTTGTTTACCTTTACAGGAAACTAGTACTGGGCCGTGAGATTAAGGTATGTATCGTTAATATATTGGTTCTTTTAGGTTTTTGAACCAAGGTAGCTCTTTTAAGATTTCTTAGGCAAGGTAACAAGATTGAATGAAAAGCTTCGACCGAATATTGTACGAATTAGTGTTGTAACGAATATTCGCATTCGCATTCGCATTCGCGAATATTCGCATGATTTTTGATATTCGCATTCGCA
>DWMA01000685.1:0-10266 GCA_018252035.1 Urbanus sp. 3 SS-2014
TAAAATATTACTAAAACAATATAACAACTAAATTAAGCAGGTAAATTACATTCGTATGCACTCATATATTTAGTACTAGCTGATCCCGGCGGTTTTACCCGCGTTTCAAAAGTAAAAAAGAATACATATTTAAACATTAATGTCATCACGCTCTCGCGCGACGGCGCGCGTGATTATGTTTTTTTTTTCAAAATTAAAGTACCCTATGTTACGTCTTAGACCTTCTGCTATCTTCTTGTGAAACTCCCGTCAAAATCGATCCAGCCGTTTAGAAGATAACCTCAGTCAAACAGACAGACAAAAAAAATTGCATTTTCGTTATAGGTATCGTGTATACTTTCATATGCATTGAGTAAGAAATTGTTAGTTTGAAATCACAAACAGACACTTCAATTTTATTTATTTGTATAGTTAGACTAACATTAGTAAAACATTGATACAAATAAAAAATGTATTGTATACAATTTCTTATCAAATTCAATCGTCCATTGGCGCGAATCAATCTTCGCGATTTTTTGCTTTCCAAGATACACCGTGATATTAATTCTGGCATTCATTGTGGCCCGATCCGGAACTAAATGCCTAAATTACAAGAGCAGGCGTAATGGAGGCTGGAGATTCGGTAACTATACTGAAGTAAATATTACATAACAGTCGATGAAGACATTGAAATATTGTTTTTATTGCGAGTTTTAGTAAAAAAGACGCAAAAGAAGGTTTACTTCTTCTGATGGTAAGTTATTGTTGCCTAAGCATATGAAATGAAGTCAAAATCGGATTGGAATTTGGAAACCTATCACCGAAGGTGGAGCATCACCTAAGGTGGTCAAAGATGCTTTGATATCTTTGATAACGCTCCTCACCTGAAAAGGGCTGAAATTATACAAACTACAAACAAAAACGCTAGTGAAAATACATTCGAATCATTAAACCTTCTTCCATTTAAAATGTCATCACAAATGACAGTTATTTTCAAATAACAGTTACAAACTGCAATTTTATTTATTTAGTACCTTAAAAGCCTCAGATATTAAAAATGCCACAAACAACGTCTTACGGCACAGCGAAGCGAACCAGTTTAATAAGCTCAATTAATGTTTACGACCGAAAATTAGATATTGCGGAAACTCCTGCGCACTTTTTATCTCACACCCAACCGATGGTCACTGACCCCGAACTTTACGAGATAAAAAATGTCACGTACAACGAACGGTTTGTCACGCACCACTGAAGAATTATGATAAAAACACAATCAAATATAGGAGTTATTCATGTACTCCTAATGTAAGTTAACTTAAAGATGGTAGGAGTGTGGTTCGACTCCAGTAGCACCACCGCCTTATCAAGTCATCGTTTTGGTATAGGTGACATATATATATGTATAGGCGTCCGAGACGTTCTGACTTAGTCCTCTGGTACTTTTAGTACTACTAGTACTTGGCATTTCTGGTCGACCTCAGGTAGGATTCTTATCTAGACATGTACGGCTGTAGTCACTTACAACGCTTGTTTGCTATTTCTTCAAATTATAATGTCATCTATGGCTATTGTTATTGGTAACACATAGGTATGTTGTTGTTGTAAGTTGATGATTCCAATTAACATCTAGGATTACTTGTATTATTGTTTTAAAATATGCAAAAAATGTTTTCCATAGCGCCTTACATCACAATGTGGAATGGAAAACAATAAAACCTGTAATTGCAAAACACATTGGTGTTAATTTAATACGATTGTCTTTCTGTCTTTTCACATCTCTACTTCCATTCGTTGCCTTGAACTCTTTGTATTATTAATTACGCTCTTCTGCCTAATCAGCGTTCTATTCTTTATTATTCAAATGACTATTTTGTTGTTTGTCAAAGATTTTTTTTAAATGCATTAAGTTTTTTAGTATGACTCGAAGGTTCTTAGCGCATTTTCCTATATATCACACTTATGTGATAAATGTTTTATAGATGTAAGGGAGTGCATGAAGCATCTAACTACAACGTCAGAGTCAACCTGTGAATAGCTTGAACAAAGTTAAACTCTTGTTTACTTTTTCAGTTGTTTACACTTACGTGACTTACCATTTAATATTGTCATCAGGTGGATTGCGTTTTCGTTTGCTAATTAACAATTATTAAACATTTTAAATGTCCATTTGCATTATTATGACGCATATGTCTCAATTTAATTTTGCACAGAGTTACAATACGACCAAAATTTAACAATATTGATGTTGAAATTATTAGTGGATTTTATGGTTTTCTCACTTACCTCTTTCAAGCGTAAGTACGAATATACATTTCTCGCTTTATGTAACGTTCGTTTTATGATCGCTATATAATATGCCTTGGCTTATCAGGAATGACGTGGCTTTATTTTTAGTCTTGCTAATGGTCGGTCTCGAGAAGTTGCGTAAAATATTTAAATGGTCTCCAATTTTTTACATGTCTGGATTTTTGCTGGTTTCTTTATGTAATAAAAAGAAATGGCCTGTCCACCTGATATTTAAAAGTCAGTTCTACAGCAGCCCGTAAGCCCTTCAAACTACTCGTATGTTAATTCAAAAGAAATCAGGAATTCTGCTGGAATTCTGTTATATCCCCTTGCTGACCTTGAGAACTTATTCTAAATAGTTTTAATATTTAGATAAAACTTTGAATATCTTTGGTTTATATAAAGCACAGCAATATAAATACTTAAACTATAAGTACGTCAGAAATATCAACCAAAGCGAACATAGTCATTACTTTATGTTACGTGTATCTCAAACATTTTTAATTTAGTTTCCATCGATCCCAAACTCGTATTCTCCAGTTCGCTAGTAATTAAATTCCGTTAAGTCGAACCGTTAGTACAAATTTCGTTTAATGTGTTCGCGTGTCCCAATGCTATTAATTGCTGATTGTGCGTGCAGTTCCGCCTGATTGGGAACGGTCTTCGCCTCGCTTGGGAAGTCACGGTGTGGACCTACAGCTTCATGTTACAAGGAAATGCACGCGGTCCCATTTTCATCATCGTTTTATATTTACATTTTAAATTGATGATTTATGACACCAATGTCCAGTAGACATCTAAATACTACGGGTCTATGTCTGTAATATAAACTTTCTTCATCTGTGTCACCCTATAGCTATCATAGGACCAAAAAGAGTATTTTTCGTTATCACATCAATTTCAGTCTAGACTGTATTCATTGCGGATCCTATTAAGTCTTCATTAAAAAGTACTGTTTTATTAGACCAAATAAATACATCGCCTTACATAATTTCATGTATGATAGTTGCGTTAGGAACCAACTTATTCTCCCTTTTAAGACTACCCATTTTGTTATGTTAATCAGTACTCATATTTGCGTTGGAATGCCGCCAGTCGGTCAATGTGTTCCTCACACTTCCTGCGCCGATGCGCCTTACTAACTACTAATCATAGATTCGATTGGTTTGCGTGCGAAGCTGGTTTTCCTGAAAGAAAAGTGGGATTTTATCATATTTATAGAAACAGTCAATAAGGAACAGTCAGTCGCAGTTGATGCATGTGTTTGCAGCAGTGTTATAAGTGGCAGTTTAGCACCTCGTTAGGAATTACTCGAGTCATAATGTTGATTATAACGAAGAACTATACTAATTTTTATATTAGGTAAGCATTAAAAAGCTATTTGTTTAATTTGCCCATCTGTTGTTTACTGTTTTCTTAACTCTGTATTTACTTGCATGAAAATAAATAAAATTATTTCCGAATTTTTTGTCAGTCTTTGCGACCTAATATAAGAAGTTCTATCAACGTTACATTACGAACTTAAGCAGTAACCGTGTATTTTAAAGCTAGAAGGAAATTTAAGAAAAGGAGTTGAATAATAGGGGAACCTCATATTTAATTCGTATTTTTATTGTTGCTTTTAATTTTAACACGAATATACAGTTAAGTGTGTACTTCTATGATTGTCGAGTTCGTTAACCATTGTTAAGCGTACAAGCCCTTAACGAGCCTGAGTTTAATTGATGTCGCAACTGTATTTTCTCATGCGCCTTTGTTTATTTTGCTTTTGTTGTGGACATTCCAAGACTCGTGTTTAGCTTGTGAATTGCTGTATCTTAAATGGCTTTATTATTCTTAAAATGATTTATTTCGTTATTTTATATTTTATTTATCCGCATGGTAACATATTACTCTTTAGTAAGTATAAAGTCTATTTATATAACTATTCTTTCCCAAATTTCCAAAATAACACATGCTTAGAACATTATATAAAGATTTTTATTTAACATTCAGTACTTTAAAAAACGAGTGGTTTAGGCTGCCCTTGAAACGAATACTCACGCGCAAGTACCCACCAATATGATAATTGCAATTGAACAAATTGTTTAGAAAATCGTATGGGATAAACAAACAAAAACACACTGTTATATAATCATAGGTATCTATAAGTAGCAAACAGGTATGTCGTCCAACTGATGTTTATTGATTGCTGTCCCCTGTGGAGATAATGTGTGTGATTAATTTAGATAGGACTTCTAAGGCTTTGTATTTTATTATATTCTTAGTAATTCATAGCAGTAGCAGTTGTGCGTACTATTTACGACAAAAAAATAACATAAATAATTAATTTAGTTTGTTGAAAATTGCGACATCGGAACAAGCGCTTAATTTATAGCATCTGCAAAATTATTCAAACGACTTTTTAATACAACAGGAATAGGAACTTACCTACTGCAGGCCTAAAACCAAATAACAGCGACATTTACACTACTGATGTAAGTCAATAGTAAGTAAATACGGTAGTGGTACCACTAGTTGAACTACATGCAGTTGTGTCATCCACAAAACACCGCTAAATACGTAATAGCAAAGTAAACTATGGCACAGTTTTAAAATAAATATCATTTCAACTTTTTTTACTTCCATCAATACGTAATGACTTCTATCATCCATATCGTATATTAGAAAGTTGTTACAAATAAATCCAGCTTAAATTCTAATAGACTTTTCACTTTGCTTTCCACGCTATCTATTGTTATTTTAAACAGTAATCAAAACTGTGTTTCCAATTTTGAAACTGATTCATTCAGATTAGTTTGATTTGAAGCGGCTTTATAGACAATTTCTATCTCAATAAATAGTCTTCTTGTTGCTACCATTAGGTAACAGTCATCAGGTAGCGGTGATACATCCGAGACTTGGTGTTGCGTAACTGTTGTTGTTATCGCACTAACACAGTACCGTACAGCATCGTTAATGTACTTCGATTTCCTTAACACATCGACTTAAAGTCCGAAACTCTGTGAATCACCCGCTTACTCCAAATCACGTAAGTCAACGCAAACCCACAACCTTACACAGTTAAGATTCGAAAAAGGCGATTTACGGTAAATTCTGTTTTGTATGGACCTCGCGCTCTTGCCGTGTCCGAATGGCATTCGGTCAATAATTTACTCATTTCCTTCTATGATAAAATTAACTCTTGGAATTTAACACGATTATCCACGTCTCGTAAAATAGACATCGGTGTTGAGATAATATTTCAGAGTGACAGAATCGTTTCAAGTGAGATAAAGATTACTAAATTTCGAGTGCAGAGATCGAGATATCCTTATAGATAGATAGGTAGCCAGTTTCACGCCGTTTGGACATCAACGTTGCGTTGCGATATAATGTGTTTATAGCCATTTCCCAAGTTTCACTTAACCTTTGTTAACGCAGCTGTTTAATTTTTACGAAACACTGATTTATTCATATATCTAGATCGCTTTGATCTTTAATTACGACACTTAATTGACCAAATTTCTTATTTATGCTTTATTAGATATCAAGATTTGAATTCAACCTTGAGTATATGAATAATGCCATGAATAAATCAGATCACGTTCAACTTCTATTGCCTTCGTAACATTATGCCCTCGTTATTCGACTGTAACAATGTGAACATTGTTTGAGTACACCTCACTTCTCACTGCAATCAAAGATAAAAAAATTGCATACAACACTATCGCTATCGCGCGCTCTATACTTAATAGGTTCGATCCATCTATCAGAATATCGATCGGCTTATCTAAATTGCTAAGTCCTTGTAGCGTTTCAACTTACATTTCAACATATTCAATGTAACTTTAAATAGACGATGCTTTTAGTCTTGTTTTATTAATTGCATCAATCATGTCAGTTTTAATTCAATCGACGAGCGGTGTCAGTCATCTGTTACTACCTCACATGGAGAACTTTTCCAATGTCTTTAATTAATGGCCGACGTCGCAAGACGTTTGTTAATAATTCATTAACCGGAGGATCACGTTCACTTTCTGCGAATTGATATAGATAGACGAGCTTACAATTTCATTACTTTGTTGCAGGCTCGAGCAATTGGAGATTCCGATTGCGTTTTGACTACGGAAAAGACCTTGGGAGTCTGCAGCTGACTTTGAATACTATCGATACGCTGTCACTTACGCAAACAATTCACCTGTGGCCTGATGCAGAGGAGACTGAGGAGGAGCTAGAGAGAATCATCAGGTGACTGTCACTTGTGTGATGTGCCGGAAACACCACATGGAAGTGCAGCTGGAAGTTACCTGATAAAGAAATATAAATTAGTCTCCAAGGGCTGGATGAAGCATCAGGATGAAGTTCTCAACGGGCTCCAGCTCGAGCAGTCTCGCCAGCGACTCGCTGTCGAGGAAGTCTACTCTGTGTATTTATACGGAGGTCGATGCGCCACCGCCGCCTATCGAGAGGGTAAGATGATTTTACCTTCATTACATTACAAAAGACGTTTCAACTCCCAGATACATTTAAAAAACTTGAACGCGCTTTAGTTTGCGTACATTTAAAATACTTTTTTTCATCTGCGGAATGAGGTCTAGCACATAACAACGTTTACATAATTTCAGGAATAGGATATCGAGTGACCCCGAACAATCAAACAAGACACCAACTTCATGTCACGTAATGCATAACAGCTCTGTGGGTGTGAACATTAATTATTATGGACTCGTAAACAACTCGAGCCGAGGGGGCTGAATAAAATAAACTCGCTCATGATACGATTACATTACTATCTTAGACATAATCGGCTTTAAAGCAAAAAAAAGCGAAAGCGCCAGCCAATAAGGCAATGCAACCTAAATATTAAAGCGATTGAAGCAGCTGAACGATTTGCTTTCGATTTTTCACCAACGTACAGTACTTACATTAACTTTCAATTTCATATGGCGATAATAATAATATCGCATTAACAAAAACAATGCAAAAAGCAGTACGTCCGGGTTGTGCTGTAGCGAGAGAAAGTCGCGTGTCATCTGCCAGTCCGAGCCCACCAGTTGGGTCTGATTTTGCAACACCTTCGAATATTTATATTATCATCTTATCCAATACCCCACCGGTCCCTGTAGCGTTAATGACCGTGCAGAAATATGATGTCGTTAAAATTATAGCACCGCCTCAGGCCCTTTCCTTTTACTGAACAGAATCGAGCTTTTAAGAGAAACAAATGTCCTGATGTCCAGGTTTTAAAATTTAAGCTCGTTTTTACGTTTTAACAAAATTGGCTTTAAGAAACAAAATTCTTAAAGGATCATCAATCAACCATTAAAACATTAATAAAGATAAGTCTTATTGCAAAATTCTTAAGCCGTTTTTTTCATTTGCATTTCTATAGGCTGTTAATATCTACTTAAATTTAATGTGCAATTTTTTAATAATAAAAATATTTTTATATATTTAATCATGACCTCCAAAACATCAATTCTCTATGAATGAAACTCATTAGCAAAGCATTTGCTAGAAAAAAATCCTTAATATTTTAATAAATCTTTGATTAATGATAATAACGGCCTCATCTTGCAATTGTTGGCCAATGCCTCGTTATTCATATGCCGCGATTGTTTCTTATGTTGCGAGAAACCTCTTCCTTCGTGCAGTTGTTACCTCAAGGTCGGTATTGTTCAAACTATCACACGTGATCTTCATAAATGTTCTTGCACTTTCACGTTTGTCATGTACCTGATATAGATACCTCATTAACGATGCAAACGATTATATGTTGAACAGTATCTCTTTTGCACGCCTTAGATATAGGATCTTTGTATCTACCGACAATGAATTTATTCTTCTGCTTTAGCTGTTGTCCACAATTTTAATTAAGCTTAATTGTTTCGTGCATTGGTCAATTTACTCTTCATGCTTATAAATTCATTATGAATACAAAGGACAAAGAAAATTTCTTGTACGCTCATGAGTTACTGAGTACACAGTCAACTAATGTTATCGTAGTGCGTAGCTATGCCATTATTACTGCTGTGTTAACGAGCAGCCCAGTCAATTTAAATCCAATACCGTATGCGCTTTGTAATGTAAAAGTAATAACAGTGGATGTAAGACCACAACGTAATACAGTGGCCGGATATTTAAATATCTCGTGACAGTCGGATGACTGATCACTTTCGCTGTACCTGGTGTAGGCGTTCAATCAACGGCTCAAACGTTTGTTGGTAAAGCTCCATTGTTCTGTCAGCCCCAACTAATAAACTTGCGGAGATATTAGATGAAAGTTGGTCTTAATGACCGCATGACGTTATCAGTAGACTCTCAACTTAGAGATAAAATGTCATTGCCGTCGATCAATAAATTACGACGTTCGCCAGCGTTCATCGGCTCGTTAACAAAATAGCACGGCATAAAATTGCCCATTTGTGCCACAGTTTTCTCCATTTGTATACACTTCGTGGTCGTTAATCCAATAGTTACTACGTATATAGTCAAATATTTATTCAGCTGATTTCGTCACAACGACCTCAGGCTCGTTCCGCTTGTTTATCGGAGTGTGTATTTACGCTCTTTTTATTTTATAGTAATCTGATACGTGTCCGTTTACCGCCAACTTGTGGTTAGGGTATGCCTCTTTATGCTGAGTCGGTATTCATTCCACGCTTTTGTCCTTAAGTCTCCTTTGTTCATCCACGCCGAAAACAAACACTTGCTATCGATTTATCGGTATCTTATCACACTTGAGCGATTCGATCACACTCACGCCTTTAATAATGTTATCTTTTTGATAGTTCCACATAAAATATTGCACTATCAACCCAATAATATCAGCACCGAAACTGATGTGAAGTCGGGAGACATCGTTATCTCGAATATTTGATAAGTTTGTATGTTCGTGCGTATTGCATTCTCTTTGCTGCGGCTTCGAGATAATAGCCACATTCCTGCAGGCACATAACGATAAGCAGATAATTTGCGTAAACAGACTCCCGCTGCTGTGTATGGGAGCCTTCTTGCACCTGGCTTTCCGAACAGGAATGTTGGCATTCCTCAATGCAATCTCTAATTCCATCCAGCTATCGGCCCATTATTTTAATAAGCTTTTCAGCTCAGTAATAACACGGCTGCGGCGTCGCGTGATCGTCCTTGGTCTGAGCGTGCTCGAATGCACGATTCTTTTTCCTCGGAGCATGGCTTGTGAGTTACATCAGCGACTCGCATCTAACGATAGCGTTCGTTGGAAATTCGCATCTCTAGCTACTAACCGACATTGTCTCACGTCCTATACTCACATTAATTTTATTATTGTTATCTCTAATAACGTTTCTTTTCTTGGAATGATTATGTAGCTATTAAGCACGCTCCGAGTTCCTTATTTGCTCCATACTCGTTTAAGTGCTGACATTTCGAATATTGAATCAGATGCGGTAGTAACTAGCTACCCATTTCTGGATGTCTCCAACGGTGGTAATCCGGTCCTAATCAAGTCTATCGGCTGTAAATTTATTGTTTTCACGTCTCGTTAGCGCAGACCGCAGTATCGCAGCTTTCATCGTCGGATTGACCCCGGCTTGCTTGTTAACTATTATTTGTCTTGAACTCTTAACCGCATATGCGCTATCTGTACCAATCCCACATACGTCACTGATATTTTATGTTTATTATACTTTCTCCGAACAAAACAACGTTTGGTAGATTTTTAGATAGGAACCATAACTTTTACGATACATTTATTAGGGCTATTGTGTCCCGAGAATTCGGATTGCTCAACATCTTGATGTCCCAAACTAAATTTCTTTTTAAACTAGTTGCAGTTAAGATTTTATGGAAGTCGTAATGAGGTTTGAGTTCTTTATTTTTAGTGCATTCTGTAGACCGTCACGTGTTGTTTATGAAGAGCATCCACGCGTGACTTCACCCGTTCACGCGTCCACGGTTATGCATTTTTTCACTGGAACCCTATTTATAAAATAAAAAGTAATTTATTACAGTACTAGTAAAATATTTCTGTACTAGAAC
>DWMA01000686.1:0-10252 GCA_018252035.1 Urbanus sp. 3 SS-2014
ATGAATTGAAATGTAACATAAATTGAAGTGAAAATAAAGAGCAATGATACAGTAGAGTTAGTATAAGTTAGTATTAAATCTGGACAAACATATTAAAAAAATACATATCTAAAACATTTGGACGTCATCCTATCAGATTACAGAATAGCAAATTAAGTAGTCGATGGTCGCAAAAACGCTAAGTAAAAGGAAAAAAAATACTGTTCCGAGTGTTATTGTTCCGAGTTGGTGTGCAAAATATTTGGAATATTAAAATGATAATAACGTGAATGAAAAAATATGAAGTTTAGAAAATGACTAAAACATAAGTATTGCTACAAAAAAAAAAGCAAAAACAGATAATAAATTTGGTTGTTTTTAAGCAATTGTTACAGGAGATACAAATCTAAAACATTTGGACGTCGTAATATCATACTATGGAATAGCAAATTATGTAGAGTCGATGTTTGCAAGCATGCTAAAGCAAAAAAAAATAATAATTTACATATTATTTCGATTTAGCGTACAAAATGTTTGGGATTAAAATAGTAATAAAATGGATGAAAAAATATGAAGTTTAAAAAAATACTAAGATATAAGTAAATTTTGTCTACAAAAAACGTAAAAACAGGTAATAAATTTTGTTGTTTTTATTAGCAGTTCTATTAAAGTATCTTTATACGTATTTGGTTAAAATAGAGAGCTAAATGTGTTTTCCATTTCAAACGTAGTGATATAAACCAAGAATGTGATCTGTGCGCAATGGTACCTATTCCATCAAAAGACAACTGTATAAACAAAATGAAATGTATGTTTATTTTTAAACATATAACAAAAAGAACTATGTTGTTCTTTGAAGCTATTTGCAGTTAAAATTAAAAATAAATGTTTTTCAATTATTAATGTTTTTTTCTCTATACATACATATTGTATACCTATGATACATATATATCTCTTGATTATAATTTTATTATTTAATTACCCATTCTTATTTATACGTAATAAAATTCATGAAAAATAAATTTCTGATGATTTATTTACCATTATGATTGTATTATTCATACAATCTTTCAAATGATATTCTCAATAATTAAGACTCATATAAATTAATTATAATTTAATTACAGAGGATAAAATAAAATGATCAATTTTTTTAATGTAATAAATATAGTTTTTTTGTTAGACCAGTTAAATAATAAAACAATTTAATTTATCAAACAAGATTAGCACATTCAGCTTGCTTAGCTTAGACGCGCAAAAATTCAGTTTTCTTTAAAAAAGGACGTTGTATTTTAGTATTGTTTTGGTTTATATTACTATCTTTATTAATCGCAGCCTTCAATTCATTTGACATCACTGTGAAGTCCGTGACTGAAATAGATGTGATAAACATTACATAAAAGGTAGAAACTAGTGATATCAACCATAGTAATTGAATGAAAATTATTGTTCAATCATTGAAACGTAACTGCTCGGCGGAAATAATTCATAGGTGGCCGTTAATTAAATTCACGGAGAAACTCTACGATAAACATATCTACTGTACGTAAACGTACTGCCCGTAATATATTCATAAGCGAAAACAAAACAAGTGCTTGCAAAAATGCCTGTAGTTGTAGGAGTATTAATCGCATTAACCTTTATATCTCACTCAATGTATTTTTCTTGTTGTCACAGGTCGCTGACGATGTGGTGAATTAGCGCTGCAATTATAATAGTTGGATCATTAAAATCAAAGTCTGGATCGAGCCCGGCGCCCGCGCCGCCCGCCATTCCTCCGCTCGACGCCGCGCGGCTCGCACGCCTGCGCACGCTTCACCGCGGACATTTCGAAACGGTCACTTAGTGTTGTAATCATAATCAACCACCGTTCGCAATATTCGTAATTTAGTGAATCCATCGGAATTACGAATAACGCGGTTTCTGTGAACGTTTTCTCTAACGAACCGACGAGTGCATTCAGTGTGGAGAAGGCTACATTCCAAACCGGTGTCGTTCTTTAATGGACGACTTGTGTACTACTGTGTGTATTTTGTAAGTTAGCTAAGTGACTGGTTTAAATGTAGCTCGCGACGCTCGGATAGAACCTCCCGTGAACGGAGATCGTGTACGACACCGTTGTGTTATTCAGAATGTAATAGTGTTTACAAAAACTCTGGCTTATTGAAGAAAAAATGGCTCGCGGCTCACTGAGTGAAAATGAACGCCACTGCCTAGACTCGGGCGGAAAAGGCCAATCGGAGCGAATGCAAGAGACTGAAAAACCAACTAACGATTCCAAGTCTAACGGGCTAAGAGTCCGCTTCCTGGACGAGGAGGGGAAAACTGAGAGAACGGTGAGTGCCGACGAAGTTGATAATGCAGTTTCACGCGTTAAGAAGATACACATCTTGAAGAACAGAAGCTCGAGTGAGACGAGCATACTTTTGAGAAATCCATCCTTGGCAAAAAGGCGCTCGAGCCTCGAACGTCGTTTCAGCGATGGTCAGAATGATAATCTCAATAACAACTCTTTAAGCGAAAATCTCAATGGAAAATTGATTGACATGGATAAATCAGATAAGACTGAACACAGCGCAGACAATACCAAAGATACGAGCCAGAGCTTTAAGAAAAACTGCAATGTGTATAGCGTGAATCAAGCGAAGACGCTGACGCCGGAGAGGAAGAAATCGATTCCATTGACGATGCCAAAATTGATCGCCCATAAGGAAAATGGGCATGCAAAGTCAATTTTGCCAGCGGAGGTTTGTTTGGGAGATGGAGCGTCAGGAAAAGATTTTACAGCGCGTGCGATTGGCAGGCTGTCCCGAGGATTAGGACGGCTACTACGTCGCACAAACAGCGTGCGCATTAGCGAACCCGATCCTGTCTACAAAGTGGCCTACCTCGGCAACGTTCTCACCGGCTGGGCTAGAGGTAAGTTTGTTGTTTGTTGTGTTATTGTTGTTGTTACAAATACATGTATACTAATCATTTAGAATATTGCTGGGTTGTGAAATTTTCATTTTATGAAAGAATATGACCTCCTCTTAATTTCAGTTATTCTTTACAACTCGTGCTTATCGGTTGATTAATTGATTTCATTTACATTATTCAAATAAACTCCAAAATCTTAAATTACTATCGTCACAAATAGTGGTATAATCATGTGTTGCAATACCTTAAATGAAATCATTTGCGATGAAATTTGAATATTACATAATACTTAGTTATTTATAACAGTTCATGTTATTATGTGGCGTCAGGATGGCTCCCTGTGAAACACCTGCATATTGTTTAAAATTACGTAAACATTTATCAACAAGCGGCTTCATTTCAAAATAAAATCACGTGTCGAGTCCAGTGTAAAGGCTCGTATATTGAACAATACTATTACGAGTGCTTCGAAGACGGTATGGTGAAGTCATTTTATTCGAAGGCAATTGGTTAATTTTGTTAGTTCAGTGATTCGTTACTTGTAAATATGAGCATATGTATTTAATGAGCACTCGTGCCGCAAATACGATAGCACGGAAAAACAAATTTAATGCCATCTCAAAACAAAAACTCTTATCAATGTCTTTCAATTGCATTTGCTTAAGCATTACTTGAAGAAGACTGAGTCCATTATGAAATGCAATAAAACTTAGTGTACAAATTAAATAATTATGAGTTTCTTATCCGAGGCATTCCCGCTTAGTCCTCAAGGATAGCAACGCAAACAGTTGCGACTTCAAGTACGATTTTAAATTTATCTGGGATTCATGAAAGATGTCAATAGTCGGCAATGGCCACTTATGGTCAAATGGACTGTATGTTTGTTTGCTACTTCATTATTATAAGAAATAACTTTCGCTTTTTTATGGCTATAATTACGTGGAGAACACTCACAGATGTTTCTTACCTACAAGTTCGCTGTATGAGTTTTAACAGTAAAGAAATTGATAACATCATAAACTTTTACAATCTCAGATATATTATAGTTTACACCCTTGACCAAAATAAAAGCCTTAAAAACAGAAACCTCGTAAATTACAGATAAAGTGTATATAAAGAAGTACTGTAATCAAACTTCAAACAAGAACTAATATTAAACGTTATTGAAAACTGTTTGTTTCTTAATACAGATGCAGTAAAAAATATTATTTTTAACACTAAAGATACTGAGCGCAGGGTTAACAAAGCAAAGGCCGGTAATGCGTAAGTAGTTCAAGGCGAATTGGAATGAGCATTTTGGTGTTCGTTATGAAAACGAATTTTGATCGAGCGTTCAGCATTTAATTACTGAATATAATGAAACTACTACGATTTATTGGATTTTTAATTATTCAACAATATTACAAGAGCATTGAAATTGAATTGAAAGAGTGAAGTGTAGATTTACATGAAGTAAATTTTAGTATAAAAGAAATCATTAAAATTTATGACTTATTCTGAAGACGAAGTTTTGATAGAAGCTCACAGAAAAACTTATATCAAAACTGTGGTAGATTTACATACTATTTACATTTTAGACACAATATAATCGTAAATCGCATCAAAGCATGAGAATAAATCTTGTTTCTAGTACATTTTAGATATATTTGGTTTCTCTTCAATATCGGGATGAGGTCGAATCAAATCTATTCGGAATGTTATGTATGGTAATAGACAAAATAGTTGATTTTATATACTTGTTTTATATCTTCTGTTTATACTACACAAAAAAGAATGGATGTATTTTTATTATTATGTACATCTTCTTTAAGGACATCGTAACAATGAACATCTACTTTAGTGTCTTTTCGTGTTTAAATTACAATCAAAATTAACTGGCAAACGTGGCAAGGAAAACTATTATACAATTATTATTGCGATGGAATAATATTATGTTATATTTCATTATTATTAACATGTTATTTATTGACACTGGTTTTGAACGGGTATTACAGTGTTGATGTCGTCGTTAGTATATTTATGCGCCAGAAATTAATTTTAGGCAAATTAGTTTGCCTACTGACGTCAGAGTGATACATCAGTGTCGGCCTGGGTTGCTAGACCGCAGGCGAGTTAATGATAAATTAGTTCACTTATGAACTTTGTAATAAGATTAATCAAAGCTTATTTGCTTGAACTCTGATCTTCAGTGCTAGTGTTACTGACTTTAGGACAAGTGCTATCTTTGATTATTATGTACGTAAGAACTATAACTTCCTTATAATGTAAGGAAAATAAGAAATTTAATTGCCCGGAAGTGTATTAAAATTGAATTTTAAAAGTTATAACATTACGTTTAGTGTCTCGGCTCGCAATTCCTCCTTCCTTTATTTCTAAAACATTTCGATGATATGAGATCTTTATCATTGATAAAAGGTTAGTTATGTGCTAAATGAAAATAGGTTGCTTTAAAGACTTACTTGTCATCGACTTCAGATACTTCACTGCCTCTGTGGATTTAGATCTCATGTTATTTTTACACACTTTCAAAGCGTTTTCTAATTGGGTACTTTTCAATTATTTATACGTTGTTTGTCACTAGTTACTCGTTGGCGGTAAGACCGGTGCACAAAGCTAACTAATATTTGATCTGGCGGATTTTAATGTTTTACGAACAAACCAGATGCCAGCAAGCAAACAAGTAAACCACTAAATCAGCGAGATTCCGTATAATCTTAAGACGCTCTGTTGATGCTAAGATTAAAATCATATTTTGGAGAACTTGCAGTATCTGAAACAAGGAATCTTCTACGAATAGAAGCGACAAGTTCTTTTGTACTAAGAATATGAGGGTAAATGACACGGTTTTTTTGCCACACCTAGGCACTTTGTTTTGCCAGTTGCCACATCACCTCCCTCTGGCCACCGGCCATATTAATTCCACTGCTGTGGATTCGTTAGTACTTAATTTGTTGTAACGCGTCGTACATACTTGTGTCATTGACCGGCCTTGTATATAGGTATGTAGTATATACTTATTGACTAAATAATAGCCTTATAAACTCGTTAAAATACATTTATCAATAATATTTGTTATTCGTAAAGAAATCAACATAATATTACGTTCTTTGTCTAGAAAATAATGTACGAGTAAGAACTAGTCCTTCACATTTATTGTGAACTTCAATTATCCATAATTCTCTACTTGTTTGTATTTATGAAGATAAAAAATATGACGCCGAAGTGAAGTATGTATGTACCTATATGAAAACGCCAAAGTATATATATAATTTGATTAATGATTGTTAATGATGTTTTTTTCTTCTTATAATGAATAAATTTTGATTTGATAAAGATACTATTAGAGACTACGATATATAGAACGGAAGAAAATATCTCACCTTTTACATCTGATAAAAAAGCAAAAAAGTAAAAAGAGCAAAAGTGGTACATAAAATTATGTATGTATAACTAAAACAACTAAGATTAGAAATCTAAGCAACATTTGACAAGCGTTATTAGCGCTCAGACATTCATTAAGTTTTGCAACGTGCGTTTCCTAATAGAGTTTGTAGAGCGAAGCGATCAGCATACGAACTTTCGTTTGCGTCGTGAGTACGAACAGTAGAACGGAATAAGTTCATTTATAGATAGTGGACAGCGAATGCCGTCTTACTGTCATACTAGCTAATCCCCACGGTTTCACCTGCGTTTGAAAAGTAAATCAGTAAAGATGTCGCGAGATTGACACGGCGATAAAACAAAACAAATGTATCCCACAGGAACTGCAATTTTCCCGGGATAAAAAACTAAATTATAGGTTACTACAGTCTATGTCTGCACTAAGTTTCATCTAGATCCATTCAGCCGTTCTTAAGTTATAGAGGAACAAACATCCATCCATCCATCCTTACAAACTTTCAGCTTTATAATATTAGTAAGATTGCAGAAGTTTTACTACGTTCGGAACAAAAACTTTGAGACAATAATCTACGCGCATCATCACATGAGTCGAAGCAGGCCGTTAAATTTAGTTTAACTATATCAATTTTCTTTATAACAATTATGTTTTTTTCTTTAATAAAAATGTATGTTTAATTGTGGAATTATTCTGATCCGGAAGTATAAGAAAAAAATACGTAAACACGTCGGCCTTTATTAAATTAAATACCTACATTTCATTTATTATTATTTCCATTTTAATATTTTGTGAATATTAGCCAGATAAGATTAACAAACAAAGAAGTATAACTTCTGACGCTAAAAAAAGCGCACGCAACTTTTTTGCTTTCACATCTCTTAACAGTTTTTCTGAATAGATATCCGCCTTATCTTGCATCTGAGTGAAACCGAATTGTGTACATCCGATGTAGAACACGAGATAGTAATACGATTCGCTTTTTGTGTAATGGTCATCTTTGATGAGCGAAATGCGCTAACAAGTGAATGTTATTTTTTGTACAGAACGGCAAATTCTTGTAATTGTCGAAATTGTCGGAATTACACAATTGTTCTCGTAGATGTACAGATTAATTTCATAGATAGAGCTCTTTCATAAAAGGCTTTATATCTTTTGGGATTTCATAGCATATGTACCCACGAAGTTGCTTTTTTCATTTTATATCCATTTGTCCACTTATGGAAAACGAATTCACAACAAAACGCACAAAATTACATGTAATACAAAAATACATTATAAAGTTATTGAAAATATTGTTAATATCTCAAGAAAATTAAGTTTAATCGTCAGCCTTGTTTTATTTATATCGCCGTAATTTTGTTTTTCATTTTTGGTAATGGTTCCTTGAGCCGGACTGTGAGACTTGCGAACAGAAGTAATTGTATGGAGCCTTTCCAAAACGGAACTTACATCAATACGTTACTATGTAGGTACTAGTTTAATTTAATTTAATTTTAAAAAATACTCGGTAATTGTACCTGAGTGAGTTTTCTCTGTTATTTAGTAGCGGTTTAAATAATCCAATCCAATATCATTTTCATTGTATATTTAGTAAGTAAGAAAATTAAAGGCTAATAAACTGAAAAATTAGTAAACGAAACCAGGGACAATAGTCAGCCATAACGTAAACATTTAATTACAAAACTTTAGTGATTTAGATTTTATAAGTGAAAGTGACAGGTACAAGAGGTATATAAGATAATGTCACATCTGAAAGAACCGCGATTGGAGATACGGAACATTGCAAAATCATGGACCAGTATTACTGATACCAGTTATTTTTTAAGCCGGTGACCTAAAGAACAAATGATAACTAATATCTCTGATAAAACATAAACAAAATATGATTCATATGAAAATAAACAAACAAATTATTTTCCCTATTAATAAGGCAAGGTTATGCATATGAAGCGTGTGTGCGTGTGAAATCATAAAAGTGGAAGGGAATATCGTCTCCTAACGAATAAACCTTCCAAGGTGGTGGTAGAATTTTTGAAGTTCAAAAAGTAGGTATTCAACATGAATCAACTTTGAATAAATGAGATTTGAATTGTAATTCGAATTATGTGGTCGATATCAAGTAGGTAGGTACTCTAGAAGTGTTATTTAGAATTGAAGCCATCCACAAATACAATCACCATCCATTCACTATTATACTATACATATATCAGAGGATTTCTTGCTCGTTTATTAAAAATATTTCATAAAAATTCTAAATTAATTGCGTGAAAATGTTACGATAAATTGTTTCAAATTGAATCCCTGCAAAAATTTCAGAGACGTACGTTTAATAAGCTTTGATGTAATATTTCCTAATTAATTAACAAGTTGCATATTAATTATTATGTTTTTTTTTATATACAATTGATATGTTTCGCAAAGCCATTAAATAGGTATAATAATTGCAAAATAATTTTTAAAAATAACAGAAGTTACAAATTACATAGGTGTCTTTGTAGTTGTGTAATTTGATACATAGTACCACTATACATATGTCATATGCAGAACGTGTTAATTACTTCACACAATATTTATTGCTTTTTCGAATGGCAGAAATAGTATTGGATAACAGATAATAGACAGCCATAAATGTTTATTTATTATATTCAAATTGAATAAGAATTAGGATCCCAGAAATAAATACGGATTTATTTATCCCAATACAAAACAAGCAGGTACATTATTTTCTTCTAGGTCTATTCTTCAGATAAAAGCTTATCTAATAGAAAGAAAATAGGTTCGTCCTGATGGAAAGTAAATAAATTCACAGGTTTTTTACTCCTATGCAAATAAATAAAATTGAAGTGTCTGTTTGTGATTTTAAAATAACATTTTTTTACTCATTGCATATGAAAGTATACACGATACCTTATACCTTAGACCGTATATAGCTATCTTCCAGTGCAAGTCCCATTCAAACCGGTCCAGCCGATTAGAAGATTACCTCAGCCAAACAGACAAACAGACAAAAAAAATTTGCATTTTCGTTGTAGGTATAGTGTATACTTTCATATGCATTGAGAAAAAAAAAATTTTGAAATCACAAACAGACACTTCAATTTTTTATTATTATAGATACAGATTAGGATACGAATGTCCATTTGTTTGTTTGTATCGCCTTCACGCCTTACTAAATTACAAACATTTAAGAGCACCAAAACGGCGCTTATTTAGGGAATAAAGTTATTTATAAGATAGTATGTAGGAGACAGCTGTGTTCAAGGGTCAGACAGCGATGCCTTTGTGAACAACCTCTGAATTTTAAGGACAAGGAAAGGGAAATGTAGCCGTAAATAATCTTCATTTTAGCCCTTAGGGATAGCGGGTGTGATCGGATTCAGGTTGAGTTTTCATACTGTTTACGACAGATACGTTAGTGGAAGCATCATACTTGGGTTCGAGTCCCAGGATTCTAAATTATGAACTTAGTTTTTCTTCTAGGTCTGGGTGCTTATGTTTTTCCTGCCACTGCCAACTTTACATTAGAAATAGGTGAGGCAATGGTGCCGGGATGTTCCTATATAGATTTTACATTTTTTCCATTTACGTCATCATTTTAGTGGTAGCAAGCAAGTAAAGACCTCAAATAGAATAGGTACATAAGTCAGTTGATAGGATGGTAATAACTTTATTTTTTCATGACGAGGGCAAACCTTCAAAAGGTACCTGACACCTTCGGAGCGACGCCGTGGGATGTGGGATTTTTACCGCACAAAACCCCCACCGGTGGCCGTCCTCAGCGTTCGACAGTGGAGGACTCCGGGAACTCCAATGGACTTTCGCTGAAGCCCTACTGACGAGGAGGAAACCTTCCAAAGATACCCAACGCCGGCGGTGCGACGCCGAGTTATGTGGGATTTTTACCGTACTAAACCCCCCCCCGGTGGCCGTCCTCAGCGCTCGACAGTGGAGGAC